>CM069145.1:25272334-25536764 GCA_035221665.1 Okamejei kenojei
TGTAAACAAGTTAGGATCTTGTGTCTGGTAGAAGCCATCTCATTTCTAGCGTCAATGCTTGCACAGTTCAATGAATCTAAGACCAGAGATTTCCATTTTAACTTGTAGATGCTGAAATGTTCACGATGGTTCCCTTTCAAAAGTGGATAAATACTCCAGCTCATTTTAATTTATATCTGACCACAGTGAAAATGGGTGTGCAAAATAGCTTTTTGTTCATTTTGACATTTTGGCCAGCAAAGCTACTATTTATTGCAAATTGCCCGCATTTTCAGGATGGTAGTCGAACTGTTTCATTAAACTACTGCAGTTCTTCTGCTGAATAGCATCCAATGCTATGGGGGAAAAAATGAGCATGAACCGAAAATACAATTGTTCTTCCCAGTTTGAGCTACATTTTATTTATGTCCTTGTAGTGAAAAAATATATACACATGTGCGTTATCCACTGCTAATGCCTCATGTAATACAAAATAAACTTGACTAAAGCAGCAAAAATCCACTCTTTCAAATGGAAAGGTTGGTTGATTTGTATTAGGTCCTTTTCTCTGTTACAGCATAAAACCAAAATGATTCCATTGTTCACCAAGTAGCAGGAATAGGTTTGATGAGGAAGGAAAGATGCTTCTTTGTTTAAGCAAAGCCACACTTTGCTGTGCGCAGCACAAACAATTTTCGCCCTTGAGGAAAATTTGCACCATTAATTAGTTCCTACATTCTGACTGGTTAATCCTCAGTACCAAGGAAACCAATATACAAAAGCACAATGAGGCCATGGATGTGGCAAATTAAAATATTGCAGGTGGTTGAAAAATGATTCTCGTATGAAAGATTAACTATTTTGAGTTGAATTAAAAACAGCTTGTCTCTGGAAAACGATATTTTTATACAACATGAACAAAGAATAGCCCTTGAGCAATCACCCCTACTATTAAGTAGGAATTTTCTACACAGACCTTTGTGGATTATATTAATCAATTTTTAACTTGAGTAGTCTTATCATCAGAATTATTCTGTCATGGGGTCAGAGACTGGGCAGATTTTTCACAAACTGTAGCAGAAGAAAGTGTATAATTACTGCCATTACTTAAAGTTGCATGTGACAGGCAGGGTTGCTTGATGGGGGAGGTTACCCAATTATCTCCCGCTTCCCATTTGTAAGGTTGCGCTATTTATTTCCTACACATTTCCTCTGCTGATTTGACTCTAACATCCTGCACAAATCATTTCAGCAAACTCGAAAAGAGGAGAGGAGCATGGGGGGAGGCAGGCAGGGTGTGGCACAGCAGGAGAGATGCTGCCTGGATGGAGTTTGTACATTCTCCCTGTAACCGCGTGGGTTTCCTCTGGGTGCTCCAGTTTCCTCCCATGCTTCAAACGTCCAGGTTTGTAGGTTATTTGACTTTGGTAAAAATTGTAAATTGTCCCTAATGTATAGAATAGAGCGTAGGGGGGTGATCGCTGGTCGGAGTGGACTCGGCGGGCGAAAGAGCCCGTTTCCACACTGTATCTCCAAAGCCTATTTAGTTTAGTGTATTTCAGTGGACGGGGGCACACCAGGGCAGCAGGTCAGTACATATTACCTATCCCTTGAAGTGACCGATTGTGAGGCAGAGGGTTTGGAGCCACACAATGCAGACTCGATAAGTTCAGAAATATTCTTGTAACACCTTACCCAGCAAGGAGCCGACACACTCCATTGTGCCACGGCCCTTTTCCTCTCCCAGCATCCTTGTCCTCACCATTCACAACGAGCTACAGCAGGAAACCAAACTGGTCTGATCCAATGGATGTGGAATCACATCGTTCTGCAAATAACTTGGTACTTTCCTGATTATTACACAATTGCTCATCATTTTTAGGCACTCGTTGCGGTTCTAGTGTACTAGAACACACTCTTCGGTAAACAAATTTTGTTGGGAGATGGTTCCGCAAGTGTAAAATTAAAATTAGGTTGCTTTCCCTCAGTTGCGTTGGCTCTCTCACCAGCAGCCACAGCCCTAACCTTATAGCAATGTCCTTCTGGACTCAACCAGTTGAATCAGTCTCGGCGGCAATGACCCATTTATTCCATACTGTAGACGACATACTGTATCCTTGCTGCCCTTTGAATTTCTTCCAAGTGGAATTCACTATGGAGTGCCATCAATTCATCAGCTGAGCGAGGGAAGCATTCAGTGCTTCTATTTACATCTGTATTTACGTTGATATGGTCAGACTTTACATGCTCCACTTCAAATGTTAATAAATTCAAGTGCCACTCCAACTGTACTGCCATCACTGGTGCATCTGTCTGAATCAGTAGTGGATACATCCATGCTATTTTCTATCATACTGTTCCAGAACTCAATGATTCAACACTGTGCCATTTCAGAGGGGAAATTGAGTCAAAATAGTCCAACATGGGCCACATTGGGAATTAACAGCAGACAGCTTTGGCAAAGTTCTATCGTTTTCACGGCAGCTATTAATGAAACCAACAACCACTCTGAAATAGGTTATCAATTGAATTTAAAGTGGACGGATGTTGCGATTAATTTTGGATGCGGTGGTCCACATCATTAGCACAAGCTTATAAATGGCTAGTCCTGTTAAATAACCACTATCCCAGCATACCAGCCATAGGTATTTCTACTGCACTAATTCAATCTAGACATTACCAATTACAGAAGAAACATCCATTGGGTGCATAATTAGAAATCCCCAAGAAAGTTTCCCATCCATGGGGAAATCAGCAGGTGCATCATCTCCCAAATATTCACAGGGGCATTACGGATCAGTGCACAGAAGACAGTTGATGATGGTTAAAATCTTAGTTTAACTTTACAGTTGACCTCTCCCTCCAACACAACACCAAGCTGCACTCTGCTGCTTCAGCAATGCACAAACGCAGATGCTAAGGCCAGAGATTGGACCAACAGAATTATCCCACGTGACCTGCTGAGTTACTCCTGAAGTCTGTCCTTTTCTACTCCATGCTTAGGCTTGTCACATTATTTAAATGACATGTTTTCACCACTAGCATTAGCTTTTACCTTTCATTATACAACTCAATGGTCAAGTTTCAAGACAGATTTGCCTGAGAGAACAGTCAGTGCTCTTGACCGATTCACGGGCTGTCTGGTTTTGACCACTGGTTTTATTATTAACCACACTAAAATCAACACTTAAGGGGCTGTCCCACTTGGGCAACCTAATTGGCGAGTTTAGAAGAGTTCAGGAGAGTTTGAATAAATGTCATGTTGAAGACCTCCTTCGACGATGCAGAAGACCTCCTTCGACTTGCTACGACTAACTTCGGGAAAATTGGACATCGAATGGTGGAGAGTGAAGACAACCTCCTTCGATCTCCTTTGACCTCCCTTGAACTATGATGAAGACTATCTACGACTACCTTCGATTAAATTCGACTAACCTCGATTACCTGCGACTAACATGCCGACCTACTACGACTAAACCTACGAGTAAAAAAAAGTATCTATTTTCTCTATGGCAACCTTTTTTTACTCATGGGCATTTTTCAACATTGAAAAATACACCGCGACCTAGCTGAGGCCTCGAGTACACGGGGACTACTCTCGAGCATGAAGGAGAGTTACAAAGACCTCCTAGGACCTCGTGTCGACCATGCTGCGAGTATGAGTCACGGGCAAACTCGCCAGAACTCGCGGATTAGGTCGCCCAAGTGGGACAGCCCCTTTAATCCATAACATGGAAGTGATTGGACATCAAGCAACATAAAATCCTTAATCATGGCAGCAAACTATATTTTGTCTAAGGAAAAAAAATCCCTAAAGCACATTGAAAAGAGCACAATCACTTTCATACGAATTTGGCCTACTTTAACAAAATGAAAAGCAGTCCCGAACTATTCAACTGCTCTAGGTTCTAGGTTATCAATCTGTGGAACTAATGTGAAAATAATATCTCATCAACTTGTGATGCAATTGAACTACAGTGACAATTCAAATGAGGATTACCACGTCTGGTTGGGCACATTCCTAATGCATAAGGTACAGGACTATTTCTTTGCTATTCAAACTAGAAGCATAATTTGGATGAATGTTGTGGAATGATATGAAAATCCATGCGAATCAGTGTTTAACATATACTTGCTTTAACCTACTTACTGCCTTTTATGCCTCCTGGCATGTAGGGCAGCAACGAAGGTCCTCCACTCAATAGTGTTGATTCCTTCAGTTGCTGTTTCAGTAACATATTTGTTTTACGAGACAGGGTTGCTAACCCTGTGCTCAACCTCCAACATGGAGGAATACTTGCTTTAAGGGACAACAATAAAATCAGGAGCAGAAGATTTGCAGAGCGATTTGAATAGCTAGTGCTCTAGTTTGGGTATATGAGTATATGAAGCTTATTTGCCATGCACCAACTAACTTGGTTGACATTATTATCTGGTGGGTAGAGACTTGGGAGCTTTAAAGTAGCATGAGAGAATTTCATGGGTAGCTCTGCTGGATGATGTGATTGACTCCTAACAGCCAGCTTTGATTTGGCAATGACCAATCTTTACGTTATGGTCCTATTCTTTAGTCAAAATACCGCAAACTCCAAATACAGTGCCCTCCATAATGTTTGGGACAAAGACCCATCATTTATTTATTTGCCTCTGTACTCCACAATTTGAAATTTGTAATAGAAATAAAATCACGTGGTTAAAGTGCATGTTGACAGATTTTATTATGTAGAAATTACAGCTGTGTTTATACATAATCACCCCATTTCAGGGCACCATAATGTTTGGGACACATGGTTTCACAGGCGTTTGTAATTGCTCAGGCGTGTTTAATTGCCTCCTTAATGCTCCCTAAGAGAGCTCTCAGCACCTAGTCTTTCCCCCAGTCTTTCCATCACTTTGAGAATTTGTATTGCTGTTTATCAGCATGAGGACCAAAGTTGTGCCAATGAAAGTCAAAGCAATTATGAGACTAAGAAACAAGAATAAAACTGTTAGAAACGTCAGCCAAACCTTAGGCTTAGCAAAATCAACTGTTTGGAACATCATTAAGAAGAAAGAGAGCACTGGTGAGCTTACTACTCGCAAAGGGACTGGTAGGTCAAGGAAGACCTCCACAGCTGATGACAGAAGAATTATCTCTATAATAAAGAAAGATCCCCAAACAACTGTCCAACAGATCAGAAACACTCTTAAGGAGTCACGTGTGGATTTGTCAATGACCACTGTGGCAGTGATGTTCAGCCTGTGCTGCCTGCAAGCTGCAATTCAAGTGAAGTGCGATAAATGCCAAGGAGACTTTTGAATAGGCACATTGATATGCAAGGAAGGCTATGGATTATGTGCAGGTAGATTAGAGTTGCATGTGTGATGATTTCTGAAAATCCATTGGCTTCTCTACATATGGAGGTCAGGTTTCAGAGACAATGGCTTTAGTCTTCTCAATTCATAATTGAATTAAGTTCTGTGCAATCAGTGCTGTATATCAGGTGGAGCAATGAGACAATCAGGTCAACAGAGGGGATGGGTGAAGAAGAGTGGGCAGGGTCAGTGTCAGTGTGCATGAAACATGACCTCCATATGTAGACAAGCTATGCACTAGTGTAGAACTGCAGAAATAACCACGCCTTGCCATTTTCCACTCTTCACTTGAATTGCAGCTTGCAAGCAAGACAGGCTAAACACTTAAATAAAGGCACTACTCTCAAGACTTTGCTTCATCTTCTGCTTCTTAAGCAGCTTCTCTGGATTGAAGATAACTTGCTTTTGCTTCACTTCTGTGGATTCAGGGGTGTTTCAGGTGATCGATGTCAGAACCACAGTCTCTTATACAAATCGCTGCCTAGAAGCACCATAACCTGACACTAACGTTTCTCAGACTAGCTCAATGTATTGGATTTCCTTTAAAAAGACATATGCTTTGTCAAAATAGAAAACGGTTAGAAAATAAAACTATTCTTGTCTCTAATTGGCCTTCATATTGATCGGACATCAAGCCAAATAAGAACGGAGATGAAAACCATTTTGTCTAACAATTGTGATTTAAAAACATACTGAGCTGACGGGCAAATGCAAGCTAAAGTTATATACTCTTTGGAGTTGGACATCATTCAATTTAACCATCAGTAATTTGATTCTCAGCATGCCTAATGTACACATTGAAGGGTTCCACAAGGTTCTTCATTTGCTCGATCAAAACACTTCAAGTGCAAGCTCCAATGTTGAGGTAACGTTTAAGCAGAAACAAATTATTGCATTCAACCAGGGTTATAAAATATAAAGGGCATTAGGTTAAAGAAATAAAACTTCACATCAATATTACTTTTATTCTTAGCAACTCTAATACTTTGGTATGAATTCCAGGTCAATCACACGCTTCAAATCCTTCAGCTGCCAAAGAATAGTGCTGTTCCACAGAAAGGAATTTTCTGTTCACAGGACCTTGCTATAAATGTTCTGCATCATTGAAGCCCAGAATCCCGAGGTATCTCCAACAAGGGAAAACAGCTGTAAGAAAATTAAATATTCCTATCTAACGACAGGGACAAATGCTACTCATTTCTACAACAGTGCAAGTCAGCTGGCTGTCTACTAGGTCAAGAAAGCCTTCAAATTAATTTACATTTTGCATCAAAAAGATTTAAAATAGGTGATTGCGCACGAGATTAAAGGTGAAAAAACGTGTTCCTTTTTCTGACTTCAATGTGGTGCAGTTTGTGACTGTGACTCTGTGGGGGAACACACTACCATCCTCGTATTTCTGTTTGCCTCTCACCCAGGCAGCAAGCTCGACCCTACCTATGGGAGACGATTACCGGACAAGAAAGGATGTTGGATGAAAACCTTTAATTTGGGCTTTCCATTTATACCTTTCCAGTGTGCACATGGGAGATGGAGACCAAAAGATAAAATGTGTGCACTCTTTGCCTCACTATGAGAGAATCACTTGTTTCCTCATTCTGCAATCAATTATCCAGATACAAGCAGGTCAACCTGGTTCCCTGGCACTGCAGAATTAAAAGGCACTGCTGCAAAACCACCTACTTCCAACTCCCAAGTACCAGGGGTCATAACCGAAGTGGCCCATTTCACTGCTGGCCTGCACATGCCCTCAAGAAAAAAAAACACAAGTCAGCGCATTACACAAATCTACGCAGCACCTGTTGCAGACCATTGCAAGTATCAGGCTGCATTGGACTGATCAGCAAGTGTCAGGCTGAACAGCACATGGTTTCAAAATTCCACAAATTGATCAGAAATTCAATTGTCATAAGGCCTCATTCACAGACACAAGCATAAAGATTATTTTTTTCCAGTCACCTGAAAATCCTGCAAAGGTTTATGTTTATTACTATCACATGTAGCAAGGGTACAATGCTCTAGATTACTTGGAGGCGAGAAGACTAGTCTCCAATACTGTATGCATCTAATAAACCTTGCCTTTGAAAGAGCCATAGAGAGAATGAGTGTCAGGCATCAACCTCCTGTTGGAACGCGTGCTTGCCAAGGTCTTGGAATAAAAATTGAGTTATCTTTGTAGAGGTCCATCAGATTAGTGTTGTACCATGTACACCAAGGTACACATGAAGCCCAGAGTACACAGTGTATATGATAATGATCAGGACCAGCTGCAGAACATAGGCCTCTCTGCTCTAACCTCAGACCCAAACCAACTGCTGTTGGGAAGATCAGCCACTGTGCAGTCCTTTGGTTTGCCTGAAATGGACTGGTCTTCCAGAGAAAACTGCCCATGACCGAGTTGCTTTTTTCAACCAGACCTTGGCAAGCACATGTTCCAACAGGTGGTTGATGTTTGACTCTCATTCCCACTGTGGCTCTTTCATACTGACGGGTAAATTAGAAGGTTCACCACAGTATGATGAAGAATGTTGATAGGTGCACCAAGCTTTAGTGCAAAGACTCAATGAGGAAAGGCCACGTCTTAAGAGCCTCCTGCAATTGCACTCAGTGACTGGAGCGTGGATTTAAAAAAAACATTGGATTACTGGTTCATGAAAATTAAAGAAAATTGTTGCAATGCTGACATGTAATCTTATGAAAATGTATGGTCTGCATTGTATTGTGAATGTCATCATAAGAATGCCATACGTTGGGAATTTATTAATATGTTTTTAAAAGTAGTATCTGAACATTCACTCCCCAGTAATACCAATAAAATACATCTGAATCGCTTAGAAAAGTCACAACTCTGGCCATCATTCACAAAAAAGGGACACAGTTATAGAGCCAGAACACAGAAACAGGCCCTTCAATCCAACCTGTCCATGTTCTACAAGGTGCCCCATCTAGGCATTTGGCCCATTTCACTCTTTTGAAGTGAAGCAAGTTTTAGAAACATTTCCAGTGTAAGAGCATTTCAATGCCAAAATTTTCTGATGGTCATAAGATATTAGTACATTAGGAAATAATACCCAGGACTCTGCCTCAATTTAGAATACATGCAAAAGCACTTATGAGATGCATTATTAGTTCATTCAAGTTGCCCTTTTATTCAGGTAATAACTTGTACTAGACTAAGTGGGACCCGTTGGGTCACAGTCACACGGGAGGCCTGGTCCCCCAACGCAACCCATTCCCCAACACAATATTCCACCACTCGCCCATTCCCCCAACGCAAACTGTTCCCAAAATATTCCACCACTCACCCATAGCTCCTAACTGTGCAGGTGAAGCTCATTTCCCCTCATCCACGAACACTCCCTCCCCCTCTTCATGTGTGGGAGGGGAGGTGGGCGGGGTGTTGTGGGGGGGAGTTGTGGGAAGAGAGGGGAGAAGTGAGCTCGGAGAAAAGACGGGGAAGAGCCATGGGGAGAGGGGGGCATCACGGGGGAAGGTGGTGAAGAGCCAGCGAGGGGGACCAGAGGGGTAGTGGCTGGAATTGGCGATGCAATGGGGACTCACAGCGGGCGCCGGTCGCTGGTCGTTCTCCTCCGCCAGGATCAGAGTCTCCGCTATCCGTTTGGCGACATCTCCGACTCCGTGTTTGGGCTGGGTCTCTGACGCTGGGCTGGGATGGGTCTCCGACGCTGGGCTGGGTCGAGTCTCCGACGCTGGGCTGCTTGGCGCTGGGCTGCTTCGGGTCCCTCCGACAATTGTGTCCAGCTGGAAACCTCCGCCGGCCATCCTCAGCTCCAGTAAAGACACGTTGGCGCAGGAAGGGGCGGACCGTCCCGGTGAGTGACAGGGGAAGAGACTAATCCACACAGAGCTGAACGGCAGAAGAGATCAATCTGCGCGGTTTTTAAGATCTTTTAAACCTCGCTAACTTTTACGACATTCAACCAATCGGAACGAAACGTGGTGCAATCGCAGCATAAGAGAACGGTGATTGAACAGACATAAAATCGTAGCGATATCACGAAACGCTTTTGCACAAATAGAACGACCGCACAAACCGTAAGATAACAAGATCAGAGTTTTAGTTGTGTATAGATTTACCGGGTTTGCAAACGGTTTTCTCAACATATGCAGTTGGATGAAGACTACATATTCTCCAAGGCAAACCAGGAGATATTTAAGATGCAACAAATATATTCCTTTTCTTGTTTTTCCAAGTAACGGAATTAATTGGAATAAAATTACAATCTATAGGTGAAAGGAACACTGGAATGTTTTTACCTCCAATTCCAAATCCTGAGGTTCTGCTTCTGAAAGTGGGATCACTGCTATCTTGGTTATTTTGTAAACTTCATGGTCCTCTGGAAGCTTTCCAACCAGTGCTTTCTGGCGAATTAGAAGGAGCCGCCATGCAAAATCTGAAAAGCAAGCCAAGATCGATCAGAAAACAATTGATTAGCTTCCCGTGCCTCAATGACTATGGCTCAAAAGTTAAGGTAATTTAGCCCCATTAATGAGCCGAACTGACTTTTGAACAAATCAATAACACCAGAGTTGGATGGGAAATGGTACAACTCGTCTCCTTTTAGTCGATTCAAATATGACTGGATGCAGTAATGGGATGATGACAAAGTTGCGGCATTGTGTTGTGAAATTGAAGATGTCCATTAATATAACCCCTGGACTCATTTAATAATTAAGTGAAAATAAGCTGATGCAAATTGTTCACCAAGCGGTTTCCAGGCTGACACCTGAACATTGATCTGCAGCAATATAGTATTGAGGTTCATGTGCAGAGCTGCCAATTTTGGTGATCAGAAACAGTAATACGGCAGCCATTCAATTTCTGCTCCTTAATTCACCATTTTATTAGATGGCAATCTGCAATGCATTGCTATCTACAAACCTTGGTTCACAGAGCGCAATAAATGTTACCCATCCCCAACGCAACTAACTACTACCCCCACTCTCTCTACCCACGGTTCTCTTGTAGTTAGATCACCCCTCACCCCCACAAAATACATTCTAACATTATACACCTTTATTCTATTTTACCACAAGCAGGGCTCTCGCTTAACTTTTTTTCCCTGTTACCAGCCGGGCAACCTTGAGAGCTTTTAAGGTTGCCAAATGACAGTTTAGGTGGTCATTTAAGACGGTTTGCATGGCGCGTGCGATAATGTGCTCGGACGAAGTGCGTAGTTACCAGTCAGAATTATGCTCAATGAAGCATTCACATATGTTCAAGAAGGAACTGCAGATGCTGGAAAATCGAAGGTAGACAAAAGTGCTGGAGAAACTCAGCGGGTGCAGCAGCATCTATGGAGTGAAGGAAATAGGCAACGTTTCAGGCCGAAACCCATCAGTCTGAAGAAGGGTTTCGGCCCGAAACGTTGCCTATTTCCTTCGCTCCATAGATGTTGCCGCATCCACTGAGTTTCTCCAGCACTTTTGTCTACATTCACATATTATTTCTGCTTCAAATAACTCACAAACTAAACATATTCACCAATCAAGACATGATATATACCACAATGACATGCAGCAAAATTATAATACAATATCTCAACTCTTTGTACACATTGCAATTAATGCAATTTCTATTAGTTCTTCCCACTTCCAAACAAAAAATGTGGTTGGATTATTCAGCAAAAGATCAACCTGTGTCAATAAATCCTGGACCATGCACACTACAGATTGATGCAAGCATGTTTTCTGTGAAGGACTGAAAATTACCATGACATGGCCACAGCATGGGGTCGTTATTGCTATTGGCACGGAAACACTCTGGCTTCCCACAAAATTTATCCATAACAAAATATACAGGTTGCAAGGAAATTTCTAAAGGCATTTTATGATAATAGCTGTTAAAACCGACTATACCCATCTGACAGGTTAAACATTACACTAACTGACAAGAGATGGCCAAAGGACATAACTGCAGCAAATGTTCTTTTGGTAATATGTTTAAAGGTGTCAAAACAAATAATAACATTGGGAATTAAAACACATTTGATTGCATTCCGTTATCAAACATAGTCAATGTTCGCTCTGAAGACCATGAAGCACAATACGGTCAGGGGGTGTGTGAATCAGTGCGGGATGGATAGATGGCGGGGGGGTTTAGAAGGTAATCGGTGCTGAATGCATGGATTGAGGCAGGTGGATTAGTACGTGTTGGTTGGAGTGTGTAAAATTGTGAGGGGAGAGCACGAGGAATGTCAGTGGTGTTGAATGGGGGATCAGTACGGGATGGATGGGGGGGGGGATCAGTACAGGATGAATGGGAGGGGATCAGTAGAGGATGAATGGAGGTAGACAAAAATGCTGGAGAAATTCAGCGGGTGAGGCAGCATCTATGGAGCTAAGGAAATAGGCAACGTTTCGGGTCGAGACCCTTCTTCAGACAGTTCCCCCCCCCCCCCCCATTCTTCTTGAATGGGGAGGGATCAGTACAGGATGGATGAGGGGATCAGTACAGGATGAATGGGGGATCAGTATGAATGGGGGGGGGGGGGGGGGGGCGGGGGGAAAGAGTCAGCACAGTGTGGATCGGAGGGTCTGTGCAGGATGAATGGGAGATCACTACTGGATGAATGAGGGGATCAGTATAGGATGAATGGGGGATCAGTACGGGATGAATGAGGGGATCAGTAAAAGATGAATGGGGAGATCACTACAGGATGGATGGGGGGGGGTTTTGGTGCAGGGTAACTGGAAGGTGGAAGGTGGGTCAGTATGGTATGATTGGGAGGATCAGTGCAGTATGAATGGGGGGGAGAAGTGTAGGATGGATGGGAAGGGGGGTGAGTACAGGATGAATTGGGGGGGACCAGTGTAGGATGGATGGGGGGGGGGGGGGTGGCAGAGATGGGGAGGGAAGCACAGGGATGTCAGTTGAGGACTGGAATAGAGGAGGTAATGGGGATCAGTGCAGGATGGAGAGGACGGGTCCCAGGATAAGAGGGGGTGGAGGTGGGGCGAACAAAAGAGAGAGAGGAGATGAGATGAGAGAAGAGATGTTGTAGAAGGAGAGAGAGAGAAAGAGGGGGAGAGAGACAGAGACGGAGAGCGACGAGAGATGAGACAGAGAGAGAGACAGAGAGAGAGACAGAGAGAGACGCACAGAGAGAGAGAAGAGGAGGCCCCCGGTTTGGGGGGGGTGGGGGGTTTTTGGGGGGTAGAGAAAAGACAGAGAGGAGACAGAGACAGAGTGAGAGAGCAGAGAGAGAGACAGAGATGAACAGAGAGAGAGACAGAGAGAGCGACCTCGTCAGAGAGAGACAGAGAGAGACAGAGAGACAGTAGAACCACCTCGAGAGACAGAGAGAGAGAACAGCAGAGAGACAGAGAGAGAGACAGAGAGAGACAGACAGAGAGGAGACAGTGAAAGAAAGGGGGTATGTAGGCAGAGGGCAGAGGGCGGTGGTGGTGCCGGAAGGTCAGCTTCCTCGGACAACATCGCCTGCTGCCTTGGGCCGGGGGGGTCCCTGTCCAACGCCAAAGTGCGCCGCCAAAGGGGTGAGGTCGTCCGCCTCCCCTCCTCCGCCAGCCGACAGGTAGATGCGGGGCCGAGCTGTGCATCTCAAAGATCCTATAGCTATAGGATCTTTGGTGCAGCTGCTTCAGTCGGCGGAGGGAGACCTCCGCCTCCCTCTCTCCCTCCCTCATCCCAGCCTCGGCGTGTGAGAGGGGTTGTATTGAAAGCGCTGTTAATGGGTTTGCAGGCAGCGGCTGTTATCAGGGCGATAGCTGCCGCTGCCTGAAAATCAAAAGCTACTGCTGCAAATCCACCAACTGCGCTTTCAAAACAACCCTCTCGCACGCCGAGGCCGGGAGGAGGGAGGGAGGGAGGGAGGTCTCCTTCCACCGGGCGAGGTGTGGGAGGAGGAGGTGGTAGAGCCGCAATTGCGGCCGCTGCTGCCGCTGTTCGAGACCCGTCATTCGCTCCAACCCTTCGTCACCACGCACCTGGTATCTTTGCCCCGCAATCAAAGATACTACAGGAATACAGTAGGCACGAAACGTCACATTCCTATTCTCCAGAGATGCTGCTGATCCGCGGAATTACTCCAGTTTTTTGTGTCCATCCGTATAAACCAGTATTTGCTTGCCAAGCCGGGCAAAATGAGTCGGCGTTTAAGTTGCCCGGCGGCACTTTGGGTGATCATTGGCATTCGGGCAACCATTAATTTCGAGCCGACAATCCAGTGGAGCCAATTCTCAAGATAAAAATCAAAAAATTGTTTTGCCGAGTTTTCAGATAAATGTTTTATTTTTAAATGCATCTAAAGGCATCAATTGTACAATTGATGCCTTGAGATACTTTTAAAAATAAAATATCACATGCTGGATTGTCCTTTGACTGACAACATGCTGCTCTGCTAGATAGACTGTTTTAAGCAGAGTGCAATCTACGAATTGTCACATCAGCATATAATTCAAAGATAAAGAAAAGTTGTGCTTACAGCTGGTATTTGGGTTTGATAGCTAGTCAAAACATGCGACAACTAAACTGCAGTTTGGCTCGATGCATACACAATATAGTATCAACTGGAATATATCAGTATACATGCTGGCAACTGATGAGAAGGCCATTTGAAAATAAAATGCTGCTTTGCCAGAGGTGGAGAAATTATATATCCCAAAATTAAAAAAATCTTCTATACACTTACAAGACGTGGCGGACAGTGGTGCAGCAGTAGAGCTTCTGCCTCAAAGCGCCAGAGACCCAGGTACGAACCTGACCATGGGGTTTTCTGTACGGAGTTTGTACGTTCTCCCTATGAATGCGTGGGTTTTCTCCATTTGCTCTGGTTTCCTCCCACACTCTTAAGACGTACAGATTTGTAGGTTAATTGGCTTCAGTAAAATTGTAAATTGGCCCTTGGTGTGAAGGATAGCGGGAAGGGAAGAGTGTGGACTTGGTGGGCCGAAGTGCCCTTTTCGTGCTATATCCGAGGTCTAAAGTCTAAAGAAGCCACTGCTTGAAAAAAAAGCTCTTGAAGTGATGGCTTGCACTTGTTAAGGTAATTATGGCAAAGCTTTAACATTTTATTACTCCATAAAAATGTCTGATACTTTGGGTGTACATAAGCATTGTTAAACACAGAAATCACAAAGTTCTTTTCATTCCTTACTCGTATCAGTTTGCTGTTTCATGTCATGCTCCCAGTAATCTAGCACATGAACTAACAATAACTTAGGTTATTTGTAAATCATTCTCACCTTGAAAATGTAAGCTCCCTTTGTAGAGCACCATGAGCATTCATTTTTAAGGAGCAGTTTGACATATTCTTGATTAGTATGGGTATCAAGGGCTATGGGGAAAAGGCAGCAGAATATGGTTGAAAGGGAAAGATAGATCAGCCATGATTGAATGACAGGCTTGATGGGCCGAATGGCCTAATTCTGTTCCTATAACTTATGAAAGGCTTAGTGGAATATGGGCCAAATATGGACAAATGTAGGGGCATCTACATAAATTGGGCTGAAGGCCTTGTTTCCATGCTTGGAGCTAAGCTTTCTGCAATCTAGTTTGTCACCTTTGAGAATTCTTTACTGTAGCTAGTTGCCCAAACAGCTTGATCACAGCAAAGTTGATGAATGCTTTTGAACCTTTCGCATTGATATCCGTCAGAAAAGGTGGAGTCCAGAAATTATTACTTTATCCAGTCTTCAACAACATCAATGGTAGCCACCATTGCCTCCAACAGCTGGTTGAGCCGTGGCTTCACACTGCCAGAGACCCGGGTTCGATCCTGAACCTCAGGTGCTGTTGTGCGGATTGCGTACATACTCCGTGACCGCGTAGGATTCCTCCCACTTCTTGGAAAGGCATGGTCTTGTAGGTTAAATGGCCTCTGTAAATAGCTGCGTGTGTAGAGAGTAGATGTGAAGTGAGAAACATAGAACTAGCATGAACAGGTCATTGAAGGTCAACGTGGACCAGTGGGCTGAAGAGGAAGTTTCCATGCTGGATCTTTCAACCAAAAACACAAGCATAAATTATTGGACAATACCGCTAAAGCTTTAGATGCTAGTCTAACCAACCACTGAATTAAAGCTACCTTTGTTTTCTTTAAACTGGTTGGGCTTATGGATTTCATAACACTAACAAAGTCTAAGAAAACCATCCTTAGCTTCAAGATATTTGTTTGTATGTATGGAGCCAAAAAATACAATTATTTAATTATTGCAATGCAAATACTAACTATATAGTGATAGGATTAACAATAACCTATAGTGATAGGATTGACAATAACCTATAGTGATAGGATTGAAAGTAACCTATAGTGATAGGATTGACAATAACCTATAGTGATAGGATTAACAATAACCTATAGTGATAGGATTGACAATAACCTATAGTAGTCCCGTTGCTCGTTCACAAATCTAGCTACTGCAGAACACAAAGCATACAAAAATTATTCTCGTTAATCAAGAAATTAGCTAAACAATTATGTAATGCCGCATTTAAACATTTTGTTTGTGTGATTGTCCCAAACAATATGCAACAATTATTCATTGGCATTATTGCCAGAGATGCTAATTCAAAGCCATAATGCTTTTTTTGAATTAGCTTCACATAAGAATACGAGCAGCAGCAAAGGATTTAGTCCTTTAGCCTGTTCAACCACCGATTATGGCTGAATTAGACAAAGTGCAGGAGAAACTCAGAGGTTCAGGCATCACCACTGGAGAACATGGATAGGACTCTCAAACACCATGAAGCACACTGTATAAATAAAAAAAGCTACCCGAGCGAAATATGAGGTGCTGTTCCTCCAATTTGTGCTGGGCCTCACTCTGACAATGGAGGAGGCCCAGGACGGAAAGGTCAGATTGGGAATGGGAGGGGGGAGTTAAACTGCTGAGCAACCGGGATATCAGGTTGGTTTTGGCAGACTGAGCGGAGGTGTTCAATGAAACGATCACTCCGAACTATCTGGGACGCGCAAGGTACTTTGGAATTTGATTTGTTTTTGCACCATATTGGGTTTTTGACTGATTGAACTTTTTTGTTTGTTTATTCTATTATGTCAAGTAGTGCGTTTGCAATTTGTTATGTTGCTGCTGCTGCAAGAAAGAAGGTCATTTTTCCGTTTCAGGACATATGACAATGAACCACATTTGACTCGACAGACCACGTGCTTCCTAATTGTAAACTGCTGCTGCAAGATACTGGCTGTGGCTTGTGCAGTAGCACCTCTCTATGAAAATCAACATTCCCCAGTTTGTCACCAATTAAAAACTAACCTCCTTTTATGTTTTGTGCAACAAAGTAAATAACTTCGTAATTTCGCATCAGCAGTCTTGGAAATATGACATTGCTGAAAACGCATCAACAGCTGGTCCCAAGCAGCACACTGCAGTACCATCCTGGACAAGGCTGTGACATCATCTTTTGGCCTATTCAACTTACATTAACGGGCTTTCTTTTATGTTCTGTAGGCTTTTGTATTTTCACATAACATTTGTAAGCACAACTACTCTTGAGTCTGAAAATGTGCACTGAAGCCAGAAAATGTGATTGTTGTGCAGCTATTCATCGCGATCAAATTAACTCAAGTACAAACTTCAGAAGCGCTTTAATTCCAGTTTGGATTACAGTGCCCTCTATAATGTTTCGGACAAAGACCCATCATTTATTTATTTGCCTCTGTACTCCACAATTTGAGAATTGTAATCGGAAAGAAAAAAAAATCACGTGGTTAAAGCCGCAAAGATAAGACAGCCAGGTTACAGTTTGCCAAGAAGTTCATAAAAGATCAACCACAGTTCTTAAAAAAGTTATTGTGTACAGATGAGATGAAGATCAAATGAGACTTGTATCAGAGTGATGGCAAGAGCAAAGTATGGAGGAGAGAAGGAACTGCCCAACATCCAAAGCATACCACTTCATCTGTGAAACACGGTGGTGGGGGTGTTATGGCCTGGGCATGTATGGCTGCTGAACGTACTGGCTCACTTATCTTCATTGATGATACAACTGCTGATGGTAGTAGCATAATGAATTCTGAAGTGAATAAACACATCCTATCTGCTAGTTCAATCAAATGTCTTAAACCCCATTGGCTGGCAGTTCATTCTACAGCAAGACAATGATCCCAAACATACTGCTAAAGCAACTAAGGAGTTCTTCAAAGCTAAAAAATGGTCCATTCTTGAGTGGCCAAGTCAATCACATGATCTAAATCCAATTGAGCATGCCTTTTATATGCTGAAGAGAAAACTGAAGGGGACTAGCCCCAAAAACAAGCATAAGCTAAAGATGGCTGCAATACAGGCCTGGCAGAGCATCACCAGAGAAGACACCCAGCAACTGGTGATGTCCATGAATCGCAGACTTCAAGCAGTCATTGCATGCAAAGGATATGCAACTAAATACTAAACATGACTACTTTCCATTACATGACATTGCTGTGTCCCAAGAACTTATTTCCAAGAACTGTGATATCCGATTACCACTTCCTATTCCAGGTGACGGGGAAAATAAAATATGGGCATAGTAAACAGATTTTAATACAAATTACATCTTGGTTTCAAGAAACAACATGAAAACAAACCCTTCGGCCCATCAAGTCTCTGCGAACCAATGATCACCCATTCATATTAGATAATAATAATAATATCTTTTATTGTCATTACACATAAGTGCACCGAGATTTGGTTTGCAACTTACATCCGATGTCATATTATTCCTCTTCCTCATCAATTCCCTACACACTTGGGGCAATTTTACAGAGGCAAATTAACCTACAAACCCGCACATCTACAAACCCACGTGGTCACAGAGAGACCGAGCAAACTCCACACAGACACGCCTGAAGTCAGGATTGAACCCGGGTCTCCGGCGCTGAGATGCAGCAGCTCTACCAGCTGCGCCACCGTGTCGCGGATCAGCAGAAGCTTTATTTAGCGGTTAATTCTGCATAGCATAAGTACGATGCTTTTATAAGGTCACGTTAAATTCTTCCTCTTGACAGAGTCCACTCTGAAAAGCAACAGTTGCACTGTCAAATATTGCAATAGTGAATTCAGAACCCTTGTGCTCCTACCAGCAAACCAGCCTCCAACCAGAAATTACATTATTTGATGTTCCTTCACATCACTCTGTCCTGAATGAAAATGACTGCTGCAGCAAACTGCCAGAAGCGATGGAAACATGACAGCAAATTTGCTTTCCTGTGGGGCAGCGCGTACATAATCAGAAATGCATCCAGCATAGCAAGTAGAGCAATTACCTGGGTTCTGGGTTACCAAAGTGTCACAATCCACTCCAAATGCAAGTCCGTTGACAACCCCACAGGCAGTAAACATCTGCAAATTACTGCAACAACTGGCAGAGTTTCTGCATCACAACCATGCTGAACACCGCCTTCTACATCACCGATGGATGGCACTTGCACTGTGGCACCATCCTCATTTGTGGCAATACACAAACCGGTGGTTTAAATTAGTCTCCTCTAATATAACTAATTTCACGGCATGTTCAGCACTCATTCACAAGTCAAGGAGTATTATTGTAGTACTGGACCAAGTGGGATCTGTTGGGTCCCGTCCCCTCAACGCGCGGGTGCGGGGGGGCTTCGGCATCACGCACACACACTACCCCCCCCCCCCCCCCCCTCCCCGATGATTTAAAAAAAAAGTTTAATCCATTTTAAAATAAGGCTGTGACATAACAAAATGTGAAAAAAGTGAAGGGGTCTGAATACTTTCTGAATGCACTGTATAAACCTTTCAATAGATCAGCCCATCCCAATACCAAAAGACCAAGTCCCCCTCCCCTATAAGTAAATGTTTGGCTGAGACTTCCCAAGACACATAATATTTACTTCAACATGTCAGTTAATATCACGATGACTTAATGCAAAACACAAACTCTAGAGCAGATGGTTTCAACCTGTTTCTATCACCAATATCTTGGTTGTCACCAATGTATCGCTGATTCCAGAGGCTGGTCTGAAACCAATTGCAGCTGCCCCTCACACAGAAAGAAACAGAAACCGCACTTGGAATAGCGTTTTGGATACTACTTTCTAAACAGGGATATTGGATTAGCAATAATTATACAGAACTGTTTATATACAAAGTGAGAGGATGAATATTTTGAAGGAAGGGGACAGAGACTGCAGAAGTATTTAAAAATGACAATGTCCTGAAAATACAGCAAGGTTACAGCAAACTTTTTTTTCCACTTATGCGAAGAGCAAAACTGGAGGCCATAAGTATAAGGAAACAATCAACTTGCAATCTGAGGCAATAATAATTCATCTGAAGCATTGTGGTGAAGTGAAGCTTACTACCTGAAGTAGTGGCCAAGGCAGGTGTACGAATATTTAATATTAAGTAGATAAAAAGGAGGATGGATGATAGGCAGAGACATTGACATATAGACGAGGATCACGAGAGATGCAAGTGGAAAATTGGTTGGCTGGCTCCAGTACCATAGAATGCCATGTAAAGCAATTTTCATTATGTATTACTCACACCACTGCCGCAATCTTCCATTTTTTTTTACCAATTCTTCAAGTAGAAAAAGTATATTATGGTACAAGTTACTGCTGGAATCTGCATTCCTCGTACTTAAAATAATCACTGCAATGAAATCTCACCAGTCCAAACAGGAATAGTCAGTTGAGAGCATCAAATGCACTACTCCACCCTGTAGAAAAAGTATCTATTTTTGCATCTGACTTTACTCCATCTGTTTCTAAACAATAGTTCATGTAAACACAAGGAACTGCAGATGCTAGTTTACAAATAAGGCACAAATTCTGGAGCAACTCAATGGGTCAGGCAACATCTCTGGAGGGCAGACAGTTGACATTTCGGGTCAGGACCTTACTTCAGACAAATAGTTGCTGTTATTGGAGAAAATCAGGATCTAGATTTTTTTTCCAATAGTTAAGCATTAATTCCGAAATCAACATTTTAGCAAGTTGGCGATTGAGCTCAATTATCTGGAATAAACAAAGAAGCCCTCAAAAGACAAGACAAAACCACAACTATATTTTGGATTAAATAAAAAACTTTGCTAATTTCCTATAATCGATGACTGCGAGTCATGTCCCAATTACAGAATGTGTGCTATTTTATAAATCTATCCAATGAATGAGGCATTGAATCATTTCACTTTCCAGCTTGAGCATGAAATTAGTGCAACTCAAATAGAATTAGTGCCTACTTCAAATAACATTTATTTGCATGCAACGTCAGTTACACTGCAAATTGGCTCCTCAAAGCAAACTATTACAGTACGAGTTTAACTGAATCTATTCAGTCATGAGAACATTTGACAGTCCTGTGCTGATGTTAGGATATCCTCCACAAAGCAAGCCTCAGAATAATAGGGTACAGCAAATTATGTTGATGCACAAAAGCTGTGTTGAGAATATCAGATCTTTTTCATTTCAAGAACTTTCCACTTCAGATGATCCAAGGACACTGTTGGAAGAAATTGTGGGGGTCCCGACAGAAAAACATTGGTAAACTGCAGGAAGACAGGAGGGTGACTAATGGGCCTCTAAGATAGGCTGGAGAGAAAAGCGTGGGAACTTCAGACGAGTGAGCCTAACATCAGTGGTCACTAAGCTAACATAGAACAGTACAGCTAAGGAACAGTTCCAAAGGACCACATCATCTGTGCCAAACAAGATGCCAAATATAAACAAATTGCCCCCTGAACATTCTCCATATATCTCCATTCTCTGCAGATTCATGTGCCAAATCTAAAATCCTATTAAAAAATCTCTATTGTATCTGCTTTTCCTCACCAATCCTGGTAGCCTGTTCCAGACACCCACCACTTTCCGTAAAAAACAACTTGCCCGGCACATCTCCTTTAAACTTTCTCCCTCTGACCCTACAGCTACGCCTTCCAGCATTTGACATTTCCATCCTGGGGGAAAAAGTCTGACCAGTTCCCCTATCTAAGCCTCAATTTTATAATTTTTAATTCAATCCCCCTTGGCCTCCAATGCTCCAGAGAAAACAACCCAAGTTTGGCCAAACTCTATAGCTAATTTCCTCCAATTCAGGCAGCATCCTGATAAACCTCTGCTGCACTCCCTCAAAAACCTCCACACCCGTCCTGCAGTGGGGTATCCAGAACACTGCACAACTCTCCACATAAAGCCCAAATGTTCATAAAGCTGCAACACGACTTCCTGAATCTTAGACATAATGCAACACCAAATGAGAGCAAGCTTTCTTAATCACACTATTTTCTTGTGTGACTTCTTTCAGGACTTAGACGCCAAGAATGCTCTGTACATCAATATGGTTAAGGGCACTATCATTAACTCTCTTTTTCCTTACATTCAGACCCACAAACCCATGCAACACCTCATGCTTGCCCAGATTAAACTCATCCACCATTTCTCGGTCCATATCCGTAACTGATCTTTATCCTGGTGTATCCTTTGATAACCTTTTTCCACTGTCCGCAACGCTACCAATTTGCCATCTGCGAGTGTACTCATCATCCCATCCACATTTTCACCTAAAATAGACAGAAAATGCTGGAGTAACAGTGTCAGCATCTCTGGATAGGAAGACTGTGTGACATTTCGGCTCGAAGCCCTTCTTCAGACTGAGCGTCCGGGGAGAGGGAGTTACAGAGTTCAAAATAGTGCAAGAGATCAAAATAGATGATGATCAAGGAAAATGTAGACTAGACCATTGTTAGCTCAGAGAAAGTGACAACAATGCAAACAGAGATACAATGTAATCAGCGGGACTGGTCGGAGAACTGGGAAGGGGGAAGCACGGAGAGAGAAATCTGCCCGACCCTCAAACACCATTGTCACCTCAAAAAATGCTATTACAGGGGATTATGAGAGACAGGACCGACATTACATTTGGAAAGGTAAGGACTGATTAGGGTAAATCAGCAAAGCTTTGTTCATAGAAAATAGTGTGTCTTTCCATGCCCTGCGTTGAGAGATGCCGTCTGAACCGCTGAGATACTACAGCATTGTGTCTTTATTTGTCATGTCGGCGGGTCCAGAAACAGATCAATTCCAGGGCAACTGAATATAACATTTGCTTGTAGGTGGATGACAGAGGGTGGTGGTAGAGGGGTTGGTTTCCAAACTGGAGACCTGTAACATGCAATGTGCCGCTGGGTCTGTTGTTGTTGTTCGTTACTTATATTAACTTGGATGGGAATGTAGGTAGAATGGTGAGAGGAAACATTTATACTGATTCTTTCAATGTAATCACTAAAGCCCAATTTGATTATTACATTACATTACGTGGCTTTCACTCCAACTGAGGTTGAGTGGTGCCATCTGCATTTTGCAGTTTTGCTCAAGCTCGACTGCATCTCCCAGATTACAGCTGTTATTTTCATATTTGAGGCACAATGCATAAAACTAAATTAGCAGACAAAATGAACTACAGGTGCATTTTACCAACAAAGACAAAGTGCTGGATTAACTCAGCAGGTCAGGCAGATTTTCTGGAGAACATAAATAAATGTTTTGGGATGGGACCCATCTTCAAACTACATTAGCAGTTTCCCCATGATAAAGTTAGGCTCATTTCTTCTTTAAACAAAAAACCATTGATTCCTTTCAGTGGCAAGGGTATAAGTATAATCTTCTCAGAATGAGAGGGACCTAATCCTGATTGACAGGCTGTGTGGGGCTGTGGGATTGCTGCAATGTTAAAACTGCCATTCTATCAATGAGACATTAAACCAAGTTGGATAACTAAAAAATATCATAGCAACATTGGGGGAAAAAAAATTCTATTAAAGACATATTTTCCTGAACTAAATGTAATATAGATCATTGATTTAATTAATCTATAAAGTGTAAAGCATGCAATTATTTTATACATTTACTTAATTTGGTTTGAAGTACACATCAAAATATGACTGAAAATGGCTTCTGCCAATATTTGTTTCCTTTTGTAAACCATCTTGCCATGCGCTGAAAGTGGAATATTTGAATCCAAGTGCTACACCAATTTATCAATCATTCACTAATAACATTACTGGACTGTCCTTATTGAAAAGCTATGATGCCTTTGTCATACAAGCAGCCATGAATTAAACCCTGCAACTTGTGTTATTAGATCCATGGATCGTCAACAACCAATTCCGTCAACTACAGAGTACAGTTTGTTTCTCATGAATTGCTCATTCTTTGGGGCAGGCAAGTTTTTCGAGCCCATTGTAAACAAATAGTTTCAAAGTCACTCAATACTCTACAAATGTTGTCATAAATGGCACTTCAGTCATTTAGCACATTTGCACTTCATTCTGTTGCACTCATTTAGTCCTCAACTAGTTTGAAATCCTTAATTAGTAACACTCTATGTCCAAAATAGAGATACCAACAAAGCAAAAATCAAAAATGTATTTTACTGCAGATAATGTGTAAGTGCACGACAAAATTGGTTGCATAATTATGAGTGGAGCTAGGATTTAGCCATAAATGCCATGTGCCTTTTCCTGTCTTTTTTTGACGATTTCACCAGTATAATGCCTTTTTCATGATCGGGTGCCTAAATCAGCCTTTTTTTGCCGTTTTGCTAAAAGGTCGTGCTATTTTCTCTAGTTGTACTGCGATTACAATGACGTTTTCTATGTTAACACGTTAATATTAATGTTATTATTATCGTGTTAACATAGTATAACTTACAACAAAACTTCCATCGGGGCGAAACCGGGGGCACCACCATCGGTCATTCATTCGTTCGTGCCGCTGCCCACTGGTTCAGTCGTCTCCAAGATCTATTTAAGAAAGAAATGCATATGCTGGAAAAATCGAAAGTAAACAAAAAATGCTGGAGAAACTCAGCGGGTGAGGCAGCATCTCTGGAGAGAAGGTATAAGCAACGTTTTGGGTCGAGACCCTTCTTCAGACTGATACGGGTGGGAGGGGAGGGAAAAAGAAGAGGCGGAGACAGTAGGACTAGAAGGAGAGCTGGGGAGGGGGAGGGGGAGGGGGAGGAGGGAGAAGACAAGGGCTATCTAAAATTAGAGAAGTCAATGTTGATGCCACTGGGGTGTCGACTACCCAAGCGAAATACCCAAGCTTGTCTCCTCACTGCATTTAATGCTGGCTCCAGTCACAAATCTGAGTTTGAGTGATCTGTGCAAGGCATTCATTGATGCTGGAATTCCACTGAGGAAATTGGAAAACAAATTTCTCAGAGGCTTTTTAGAAAAATACACAGAGGAACATATACCAAGTGAGTTATCATTATGGAAAAATTATGTTGACAGCAACTTCAACATTGTTATGCAGAAAATTAGAGATGAAGTTGCATGCAACAAAGCATGGATCTCATCCACCGATGCTGTGAGGAGTTATGTTGCCAATGTGGTCATCGGTACACTGGAGGCAGGTCAACCATCAAAGCAGTATTTGTTGACATCGGAAGTATTGGAGAAGTCAAACAGCTCAAGTATTGCTCAGCTGTTTACATCTTCACTTGCTGTACTTTGGCCAGAAGGTATAAAACACGAGAATGTTCTTCTGGTTGTGACTGATGCAGCTCCGTACATGAAAAAAAGCTGCTCAGGCTCTTAAAGTTTTATTCCCCAAAATGTTGCATTTGACATGCTTAGCTCAAGGACTTCATAGAATTGCCAAGCACATACGTAGCTTGTTCACAAATATCGATCGCCTAGTTTCCAATCTCAAGAAAATCTTCCTCAAAGCACCGTCATGTGTGCAGTTGTTCAAGGAAATGGCACCCGAGATTCCGCTACCTCCTCAGCCCGTTTTGACTAGGTGGGGTCCATGGCTCTCTGCTGTACTCTACTATGCTGCAAATTTACAAAAGATAAAATAAATCGTCATCTGTTTTAAAAAGAAGAATCTGCTGCAGTCAGGATGGTCAGTGAAACCACGCAGAAAAAGTCCTCCCACTGCGATCTTGTGTTTATTGCTTCCAATTTTGAAAACTTCCTACAAGCTATCACTTCCCTTGAGAAACATGGCAAAACATTAGTGAATAACTTGCAGGTTTTCAACAAAGTCACTGACGATATTCGTAAAGTTCCTGACGATGTAGGTAAAGACATACATGGAAAATGTGAGAGAGTGATTTTAGCTAACAAAGATCTTGAAGAAATACAAAACATAACAGCTAGGGCAATAATGTACGTTCATTAAAGTAGTAAAGGTCCAATGTTGTCAGTGAACCTTCTTTACAATAACTAAAGTTCTCAAAGGTAGTTGTAAGGCACAAGATATCAATATGAATATAGAGTATGTAGCTTGTTCAGGGTATGCACCAGTGACATCAGCAGAGGTAGAAATAATTTTTTCACAACTGAAGCATATTCTGTCTGACAGACGGCATAGTTTAACACCAGGTAATTTGAAAAAAATGCTAGTAATTATGTGCAACCAGGCAACTTTAGTCATTTAATGTAGTACACCTTTATATTATCATTTTTAACCATATTTTGGGGGTGGAAATAAATGCCCTTTTATACCTTTTTTTTGTCAATAAATGCCTTTTTCGTGCCTTATTTGTAATTTTATTATGCCTCACTGCCTGCCTATTTCAGAGTTTTTTAGTGCCTAAACATCCTGGCTCTAATTATGAGAAACAGCCTTGAAAGCAAAGTGAAGTTCCCGATTTTGGGGGAGTCCAGAACTAGGGGCCACAGTTTAAGAATAAGGGGCAAGGCATTTAGAACAGAGATGAGGAAACACTTTTTCCACACAAAGAGTTGTGAGTCTGTGGAATTCTCTGCCTCAGAGGGGGTGGAGGCCGGTTCTCTGGATACTTTCAAGAGAGAGCTTGATAGGGCTCTTAAAGATAGCGGAGTCAGGGGTTATGGGGGGAAGGCAGGAACGGGGTACTGATTGTGGATGATCAGCCATGATCACATTGAATGGCGGAGCTGGCTCGAAGGGCTGAATGGCCTACTCCTGCACCTATTGTTTATTGAACAATTATAGTTTCACATTCATTTATGACAAGACTGCAGACTTCCAACATTTTCTCTTGCAGTAGTTAATTTCTACATACAAATTAAAAATTTACCAATGCATTATAAAGCAAATCACCTTTGTTTGTATATTTGATGAATGCAAGGTTCACAATTTTCTTTGGACAAGAGGATGGTTATTTCAAGGCAGTTAATCATGTCAAGTAGAGTCTATTGTCATCTGGACAAGTAGGACATGGTACAGGTGTAATGAAAATCTTGCCTATAGTGCTTCATAGCATTACCAAGACTAAAAGGAATAAGTGAGTTCGGTATTCAGAAAAAAGCAAGGAATCATGGGATTTGTCAACGGTCGAACGCTATAAATAAAAATCAAACGAAGCACTGTGGATTCGGTAAGTATAGTTTGGGTCCGATTTTTTTGTCTTTTTTCAGTGGGAGACCGCGGGGGCGTGGGGAGACCAGGCGGGGGTGGGGGAGAAAGACCGGACCGGCTCTCATCCGCAGAACCATGCCTCATCCGCAGCCAGGAACCGCTGTCCCCGGCGCCGCAAGCGCTGCCGAACCGCCACTGGACTGTCCTCGGTCCCCCTCTCGAGTGTCCCATCCCTCCCGGGAGGCAACCGCAGACATCCAAACCGACAGGACACCAGTCCCTGGCCCACCACCAGCATGGAGATCCCACAGACCCACTGCGGGCGGCCTTCAGCCCCGACCTGGAGTTGGAGCTGGCCCGGACTCTGGGCTTGGGGCTGGGCAAGGAAGGGGGAGGAGGTTGCTGCTGCCGCCAGCATCACCAACAGTACCCGCACCCCCGGCTGGCGCCCGGCCTGCCTGCCCTCTCGCTCTCCGACCAGGACGACTCCAGCACTACTCAGGTGACGGACTGAGGGGAGGGGGGAGGAGGTGGAGGGCTGCTGGCAGGACAGGCAGAGCCAAGCTGGAGCCAGTGGCTGCCCCGCCAGCCCAGGGCCACCCCGGACACCGCCAGTCCGCAGGGCAGGACACCGGGGAGGGGACGGAGACCGCCCAGTGGCAACTCAGGAGCACCCGCAGCGACGTAGAGCTGGACCCGACCCCGACGAAACACAAGCCTGCATACAATGCTGCACCACCGTTGCCGAGACTGTGTTATAGCTAGTGACCTATGTCCTGGGCAATCGCTGTCGGAATACCCAACTTGCTTATAAATTGCATGCAAAAATTATGAAAGACAGAATAAAAATTGCAAATCCAATGAACCTTTATTGTCACATGTATGTAGGTACAATGACATTCTTTGTTTTGCATACAATCCAGTAAAATCATACGGCAAACCTTACCTAGGCAGTACATAGAGTCGCCACGTTTCTGGAGCCGACAACACAATCATGAAAGAAATGTCCACGTTAATACATTGTGCTTTGTGGTCAAGGCAGGAACAGGGTTATGAAGTTCTGTTAAAGAACCTGATCGGAGGAAAGTAGTTGCCTCTGAACCTAGTGGTGTGCAACTTCAAGCATGTGGGGAACCTTGCTGATCGACACTGCCTTCTTGAGGACCAAGGCGAGTTTGCCAGTCTCTGCAGCCTTTTGCGTTCTCAGCTTTGGAATTGCCAAACCAGACCATGATGCAACAAGTCAGGATATTTTCTACACTGCATCTGTAAGAGCTTGTTATAGAGTACTGAAACACATGCCAAGTTTCCTTAAACTTCTAGGAAAGTAGAGGCACTAAGGCATTACTCTGATGATTACACGTATGTGCCGGACCAAAGGACAGGTAATAGGAGACATTAAAACCCAGGAATTTCAAGCTGTCAAAGAGTCAGTTATACAGCGTGGAAACTGAACACTTCGGCCCAACTTGCCCACTCCGACCAACATGCCCCATCCACACTCGTCCCATCTGCCCGTGTTCGGCCCATATCCCTCTAAGCCTATCCTAAACATATACCTATCCAACCTTTTTAAACGTTGTGATAGTACTCGTCTCAACCACCTCTACCGGCAGCTTGTTCCATTTATCTACCACCTTTGTGTAAAAAAGTTGCCCCTCAGGTTCCTATTAAATTTGCTCCCCCGCCCCCCTCTCCATCACCACCAGCATGTGGTCTCCCAACTTCCTTTTCTGAAGTCAACGATTAGTTCCTTGGTTTAGTTGAGTGAGAGGTTGTTGTTGCTGCATCACTCAACCACGTGATGATGAGGCAGCCTGGTCTCTTCACTCTGTCTCATCGCCACCCTCCGCTCTGCCAACTGCAGAAATGATGTCAGCAAATTTTAAATGGCATTGGGGCCGTGCTTAGCCACACAGTCATGGGTGTAGACAGAGTACAGCAGAGAGACAAGCATGCAGCCCTGAAGAGTTCATGGTCATGGAGATAGATGTTACTGATCTGCACTGATCAGGATCTGCCGATGAGGAAGTCAAGGATCCGGCTGCAAAAGGAACAACAGAGGCCCAGGTCTGGAAGCATGGAGGGGACGACAGTGGTCCATGACAAGATCCAATCAAATGACAGTAACCGCATTTCAGAAATACTGCAAAGGTCAAGCAACTACACCCGCTAACTGGCTGTGTAAGAAAGGAACTGCAGACGCTGGTTTATACAAAACGACACAACGCAAATAACTCAGCGGATCAGGCAGCATATCCGGCGAACATGAATCGGTACAGTCTGTAGAAAGGTCGCAACCCAAAACATCTATCCATGTTCTCCACAGATGCTGCCTGGTCCAGAGTTACTCCAGCACTTTGTGTTTCACTAACTTGATCTTGTTCAGAAATTTGATTGCACAACAAAAGCAATATTATAGAAACTCTGATTTCAACATACTGCCTTTCGTCGCCTAACATTTTTTTTTTTTTAATTGCTTCCTTTGAAACTAAGTTTGCCATTTTCCTCATCTCAGATGCCACAACAGAGTCTCAACCCACAGACCGCAATCACTCGGTGAATCTTGTAAAACTATCGGTGGAACGAGGAAGTCATGATGCAGCTCTTTCGGACTTTAGTTAGGTCGCATTTGGAGTATTGCATGTAGTTCTGGTCATATTACAAGAAGGATGGAGGCTTTGGAGAGGTGCAGGAGGTTTACCACAATGCTGCTTGGATTTGAAGGTTTCAGCAACAGAGAGAAGTGTTGTTTTCATTTGAACAGGGGCTGAGGGGAGATTTGTCGTCGTCCCCACCACACTAGAGGGCATAGCTATAACACAAGGGGAAGTTTAATAGAGATGTGTGAAACATTGAGTACAAGATCCAAAAAGTCATGTTGTAGCTTTGTATGACTGATTAGACCACATTTAGAATTCTGTGTGGCGTTCTGGTCACCTTATTCCAGGATGTGGGGGCTTTGGAGAGGGTGCACAAGAGGCTTACCAGCATGCTGCCTGGATTAGAGGATATTAGCTTCACGGAGAGGTTGGACAAACTCACATATTATCTGGAGTGTTGATGGCTGAGAGGAGACCCAGTAGAAGTATATAGATTATTAAAAGCATATCTAGGGTTGAGAGCCAGAACCTTTTTGCCCAGTGTGGAAGTCAAAGACTAGAGGGCATGTCTTTAAGGACGGGGGGGAGAGTGGGCAAGATTTAAATATTTAAAGATGCTGGAAAAGGATTTTATACAGTGGTTGGTGCTTGCAAAATGCTGCCAGGGATGGTGGCGGAGGCAGATACAATAGCAGAATTTTTCGAAGGCTTTTCGAAGGGCAAATGGATATGCGGGCAAAGGAGGGATACAGATCACATGCGGCAGTGGCATTGTTTGGCATGGACGCAATGGCCTGTTCCTGCACTGTCCTATGTTCTGCCACATTTAGACTGCATGACTTTCTAGAAAGTGATGCAGGGTGCAACATGTTTCTACCATTTATTTTGCTACCAGAGAATTTGCACAGCAGGAAATTTAGATCAACGAGTAACTTTAAAAATGCAGACGATAAAAATACTGTGATGTAGGAACCATTTGCCAAAGGAAACAGATACTGACTGCATTTGTCATCAAAGGGAAGTAATATACTAAACAAGCCTTTGCTTTTCAGCCTTTCACCCCCTTGCCTGTGACGTTTCCCATTAGATAGATTAGCACCCAGCTATCAAACTCTGCCCTTTTCCAATATGATAAAGCCAAGCATTAGACATTTGCACAGCTTTCTCAACAGCCTGGTGGGCAAAGCAATTATGGTGCAATGTCAAGCCACTTCATCCAAGAAGCCACCAGGTTGAATTCCTGGTCACTGTAGCATTGGATGGCCTCACTGCTAACTGATGTGCAGGGCAAGTGGACAAAATATATAACAAAGTGGAACATTTGAATCTGCTCCTAATTAGCTCCTCTGACCTGTGCTGCAAATGCACACAAACATCACAACTGAGTGCTTGGGGGAAAAAAAGTATTTCTTGGTCTGTTCACTGGTTGTTATTGCTGACTGCATCATAAATGCAGCCTTCAGCGATATTTTCTCTTTCTAGACCTGGTATGGAATATCCATTATAATTAGTGAATAACCATCATCATCAGTGATCACTCAAAATCAAGAATGATTGTCCTCCTGACGGGTTCTTTCTGTGGGTCTGCAGATGGCTGAAGAGGCGATCCTGCAGCCATAGACTTTAGTGCAGTGTTCAGATGCTGGTTTACACCAAAGAAACACAAAATGCTAGAGTAATTCAGCAAGACACGCAGCATCCTGTCATATTTGTTATTGTGTTTTTGTGTGTTCTTTTTTCATTGTACCGCTGCTGGCAAATGCATTTCACTTGCACTTTATGGAGGGAGAATCGAAGGTAGACACAAAATGCTGGAGTAACTTAGCTGGACAGGCAGCATCTCTGGAGAGAAGGAATGGGTGATGTTTCGGGTCGAGACCCTTTTTCAGACTTGGTTGGATGCCTGTACAGGATATCTTTTATCATAAAAAAGTGAATACTAATCTTGTTCATTAAAAACTCTCCAGTATTGTAAAAATACACATATACTAGAATTCTGAGCAAAACCAAATGCTGGAGAAACTCAGCAGGTCAGGAAGCACCTTTAGGGGGAATGCCAGACAACGTTGTTTTGGGTCAGGATCCTTCATCAGAATGGCGGGGGAGAAGAAAGCTGGAAGAAAAGTGGCAATGTTGGAACAAAGTCTGGCAATTGATTGATGGAGACAGGTGAGGAGGTGATTGGCAGATGGCTGATATAAGACAAAGGCAACAAAAGGGTATCAGGTAAAGAAAAAATACAGGAAACTTAAAATGACTGGGCTTCAATAAAGTAATTATCCAATCACGCCGGATTCGAGAATCAAAACCATTGATTGCATGCACTCGTGAAATACAATCTCAAATGATTCAAAACTGGAGTTCTTAAATGGCATTCTCAATAGAAGGAAAAAGTGATCTTGCTACAGCTGTTTAATACTCAAAATAGAATCAAAATAGTGACTCAATTAATTAAGAAATCGCCTGTATTTTGCAACTGACTGGTCAGTCGAGCAGATCAAATGACAGCCGTATACTTAAACTTGAATGGAGATTTTAGCCAATGCACTCTTCAAGTAAGCGTAGGCAGGTATTTATAATCTCCTTCTACCTTGCACTTTTTTTATGGGGGGGGGGATGGTAAATCACACGGCTACACACTAATTACTTTACAACAAAGGCACTTTGGCTTGTCTTAAATGGCCTGCACAGCAAATTCATTTAAAAAAGATTTTGATTAAAAGCAATACAATAAAATGTGATTACACATAACAGGATTACGAATACCACTGTGCTAAAATAAATTGAACATTGAGACAAGCCTTGCTGTCGGATAGTCAGGAAACAGCATTTACCTTGTTCTATTCTCATTTGTGTGTCTTTTCTTCGAAAAGGTTTATCAGTATATTATTTATGTAACGTTACCAACAAACCATTTCATTCATAAGCCCCCCACCCCCACCATATTCAGACAATCATTCATGCAGGAATTTCCTTTCAACTTTAATTCTCCAACTCACATTAACAAACATCATCTCAATTCTTGATTTGACATTTTGATATAAGTACAATAACAGCCCGGTCCCTGATAAATGATTATCACAAGAGGACTGCCATTGAGCCATTTGATCTTTGACCTGCAAATTGAACAGTTTTCATCAAAGATTTTGGTTTTCATACTTTAAGAGCTAATCGTCCTAATATAAATTGTTAGGTTTTATAATTTAGTGCAATTATAAACAAGCAGTACAAGACGGGTAATTAAACAGCATTTATTTTGCTCAAAAAAGGCAAAAGTTACTTTCTCTGTGCAACCAGCTATAGCCCCTATCTAAATGTGTCAGTTAGAACTAAACCAGAGCACCCAATGTTATTTTCAGTTGTGGTAGGTACTGCTGTATAACCTGACTGGTCGCGTCAAACAAAGGCAGAGTATTTGCAGCAAGACTCTTCAGTCGTGCATCACAAACATAGCCAGTTGGTAATTGGACTTGCTGCAAAATGAAAGAAATCAAGGGGGGTCCAAATGAGCTGCAACCACTACACTGCTCCCTCCCTCTATAGTGGACTACACACAGACTGAAAGAAACATCAAGCCAACAAGGTGAATATAATTTGTAAGAAGAAACTGCAGATGCCGGTTTAAACCGAAGATAGACACAAAATGCTGGAGTAACACAGCAGGATAGGCAGTATCATGTTGCCCGTCCTGCTGAGTTGCTCCACCATTTTGTGTCTAAATTGAATAAAATAAACTGCTAGTTTTTCCACGAACCATTTCACATGGATGGTTGGATTGCCTTTAGTTGCGGGATTTTGATTTTAAAGCTTGCAATCCGCTGACATGTTTCTCTCCCCCTCCTCAGAACCAGTCCTCAGGCATCGACAAATCTGACAGTGAGTGACTCGCCATTTTCCAATTAAACTGTAGTCACTGCTCTTATACTTACACTGACACAAAAGTGCCAATATTTCTTAAGATGGATGGCCAAATTATCTACTTTTGCCAACAGTGAACCCTTAACCATTTAAAAATGTAGACCAGATGAGTTAAGTGAGGGGCACAAGAGGCAAGGTTTTTTTTTGTGCAGAGAGATGGAGACATGACAACATTAGATTAATGAACTTATAAACACAAAGATTAAGCAAGTTTGGTATAGGGGGGTTGCACGTAAGGTCATCTGGTCAAAGGGCGTGACGCACGGAGCAGCTCAATCTATGTTGAGGACATGGCAGCCTGCCGCATACACTGTTTGTACATGAAAAGCGTACTTTCTTATCTGTTAAAAAACGCCAAAATGGTCAATTTCTGCACTGTAAATAATTGTGGAAATCAGTGTAACTGTGAGAGACATGTATCCTACTTCAGAATTCCAAACGTGAGGAGAAATGATGATAGAGAGAAGCGACAGCTGAAGGAACAACAACAGCTAAAGTGGTTGCCGAACATTGGCCGTGCAGATATCAAGATTTAATTTATTGGGAATTATCGCATTTGCTCACTGCATTTCATCAACAGTAAGGCATTATTTGTGTTTTCATGATTCCTTTGGTATCTAAAAAGTTTCAAAAGTGATAAATCTGGCTGTAAAATTTTAAAATCGCCCATGGTTCTAATGTGGATTTTCACATTTTTAGATACCAAAGGAATCAAGATAAAACCACAAATAATGCCTTTCTGTTGAGCAAACACGATAAATTCCCAATATTTTCAATCTTGATATCTGCACGCGCTGAGGGTGACGCATCAAACCGAACCCTCCCCCCCCCCCCCGACCTCCATTTTGGCTCTGCTCCAGCTCCCGGGGGTGCCTAATCCCCAGCAGGCCGGGGACCGTCAGCTGTGCCTCTCTCCTTCTCCAGTGGCTGTCGGTTGGCCCCATCATTGCCGGCGGGGACCAAGTGCCGGTCATCGGCGGGGATGCACACGGGGTGCTGTGGTGGCATGGCGGGTCAGGCAACATCTCTGGAGAAGGGTCTCGACCCGAGACGTCACCCATTGCTTTTCTCTGGGGATGTTGCCTGACCCGCTGAGTTGCTGCAGTGTTTTGTGATATGCCCGTTGAAGGTTTGTGCTCGGCTTTCGCTGGCACCGGGGAGCTGGCCGGTGGCGGCTTGGTGGGGCAGTGGGTGCGGTTGGCGGCCCCACTCCTTCGGGGAGCGGGTTCCTTGGGAGTTGGAGCGGGATTGGGCTGGAGTTGGCGCTTCTTCTCCGCGCTGGCAGTGGGCCTGGGGCCGCCGGTGTCCCGTAGTTCCGGACGTCCCTGGGCGGGGATGGGACACTCGTGGGGGGGGGAAAAGAAACGGGGGACAGTCCAGTGGGGGTTCGGCGGCACTTGCAGCGACGGGGACCCGTGTTCGATCCTGGCTGCTGATGAGGCGCGGGTCTGTGCACGCAGCAGCCGAGAATGTCTCTCCACCGCTCCAGTTTCTCTCTCTCTCACTGTTACACCCCAATCTCCCACTACCTGGCACACCCGTTCCTCAGATTAAATATATTTTTACGCCTAAATTATGAATCATCATCATTGTTGAAAACATCAACGGGTGCCTTATAATGCTATGTACAACAGTGATCAAGATCAAGTTCAAGTTACAAGTTACATTTATTATCACATGCACCAATTGGCAGTGAGATTTGAGTTACCATACAGCCTACGAATAAAAATAATACACGGTAGAAATTTAACATGAACATCCCACACAGCAGATTCAACGTTTCCCACCGTGAGGGAAGGCAATAAAGTTCAGTCAACTTCCTCTTTGTTCACCCGTGGTCGGGGCCTTTGTGCCTTCCGCAGTCGCCGCTACGGCTGCCCAATGTTTCAGGCCCTCTCGCCGGGATGATCGGAACTCTGCAGGGCTCTCGCTTAACCTTTGCCAGCCGGGCAACCTTGACAGCTTTTTAGGTCGACAAATGACAGCTTAGGTGGTCATTGAAGACGGTTTGCATGACGCGTGCGATAATGTGCTCGGACAAAGTGCGTAGTTACCAGTCAGAATTATGCTCAATGAAGCATTCACATATTATGTTCAAGAAGGAACTGCAGATGCTGGAAAATCGAAGGTAGACAAAAGTGCTGGAGAAACTCAGCGGATGCAGCAGCATCTATGGAGCGAAGGAAATAGGCAACTTTTCAGACCGAAACCCATCAGTCTGAAGAAGGGTTTTGGCTCGAAACGTTGCCTATTTCCTTCGCTCCATAGATGCTGCCGCATCCGCTGAGTTTCTCCAGCACTTTTGTCTACATTCACATATTATTTCTGCTTCAAATAACTCACAAACTAAACATATTCACCAATCAAGACATGATATATACCACAATGACATGCAGCAAAATTATAACACAATATCTCAACTCTTTTTACACATTGCAATTAATGCAATTTCTATTAGTTCTTCCCACTTCCAAACAAAAATGTGGTTGGATTATTCAGCAAATGATCAACCTGTGTCAATAAATGCACACTACAGATTGATGCAAGCATGTTTTCCGTGAAGGACCAAAAATGACCTTATTGTTATTGCTATTGGCACGGAAACACTCTGGCTTCCCACAAAATTTATCCATAACAAAATATACAGGTTGCAAGGAAATTTCGAAAGGCATTTTATGATAATAGCTGTTAAAACCGACTCTACCCATCAGACAGGTCAAACATTACACTAACTGACAAGAGATGGCCAAAGGACATAACTGCAGCAAATGTTCTTTTGGTAATATGTTTAAAGGTGTCAAAACAAATAATAACATTGGGAATTAACAAATTTGATTGCATTCCGTTATCAAACATAGTCAATGTTCGCTCTGAAGACCATGAATCACAATAGGGTCAGGGGGTGGGTGAATCAGTGCGGGGTGGATAAATGGCGGGGGGGGGGGGGGGGGGGGGGGGGGGGGGGGGGGGGGGGGTTGAGAAGGCAATCGGTGCAGAATGGATGGATTGAGGCAGGTGAATTAGTACGTGTTGGTTGGAGTATGTAAAATTGTGAGGGGAGAGCACGGGGGATGTCAGTGGTGTTGAATCAGTACGGAATGGATGGAGGGGGGGGATCAGTACGGGATGAATGGGGGGGGTTCAGTACAGGATAAATGGGGGTAGACAAAAATGCTGGAGAAATTCAGTGGGTGAAGCAGCATCTGTGGAGCTAAGGAAATAGGCAACGTTTCGGGTCGAGACCCTTCTTCAGACTGTTCCCCCCATTCTTCTTGAATGGGGGGGATCAGTACAGGATGAATAAGGGGGGGGGGTCAGGACATTGTGGATCAGAGGGTCTGTGCAGGATGAATGGAGGATCACTACAGGATGAATGAGGGGATCAGTACGGGATGAATGAGGGGAATCAGTAAAAGATGAATGGGGATCAGTAAAAGATGAATGGGGGATCAGTAAAAGATGAATGGGGGATCAGTAAAAGATGAATGGGGGATCACTACAGGATGGATGGGGGGGTTCGGTGCAGGGTAAATGGAAAGTGGGTCAGTATGGGAAGATCAGTGCAGTATGAATGGGGGGAGAAGTGCAGGATGGATGGGAAGGGGGGGGGTCAGTACAAGATGAATTGGGGGACCAGTGTAGGATGGATGGGGATGTGGCAGGAGAATCAATGGGAGGTGGGTAGGGTAAGAATAGATTGGGGGGGTAGATGGGGAGGGAGCAAAGGAAATGTCAGTGAGGACTGAATAAAGGAGGGAATGGGGATCAGTGCAGGATGGAGAGGAGAGGAGGGGTCCCAGGATAAGAAGGGTGGAGGGGGGGCGAGCGCGAGAGAGAGCGAGAGAGAGAGAGAGCGAGAGAGAGCGAGAGAGAGCGAGAGAGAGCGAGAGGGGGGAAGGGACAGAGGAGGTATGGAGGAAGGAAGGTCAGCACTCCTCGGACAACTTCGCCCCGTTGCCTTGGCCGTCCCTGTGCAACGCCACAGGGGGTGGCAGTTGGGAACTCGTCGTCACCGCCTCACCTCCTCCGCCAGCCGACAGGAAGGTGCAGGGCTAAGCGGTGCAGCTCATAGATCCGATAGCTATAGGACCTTTGATGCAGCTGCTTCAGAGGGCGGAAGGAGGCCTCCGCCTCCATCCCCCCCCCCTCCCCCTCCCCGTCCCTCCCTGGCGTGCGAGAGAGGTTGTATTGAAAGCGCTGTTAACGGATTTGCAGGCAACGGCTGTTATCAGGGCGATAGCGGCCGCTGCCTGCAAATCAAAAGCTACTGCTGCAAATCCACCAACTGCGTTTTCAAAACAACCCCGCTTGCACGCCGAGGCCGGGAGGAGGGAGGGAGAGGGAGGGAGGTCTCCTTCCGCCGGGCGGGGTGCGGGAGGAAGAGTCGGTCGCGGCTGCTGTTGCCGCTGTTCGAGACTCGTCATTCGCTCCAACCCTTCGTCACCACGCACCTGGTATCTTTGCCCCGCAATCAAAGATACTAGTGGAATACAGCCGCCGCTGTCGACACGAAACGTCACGCTCCTATTCTCCAGAGATGCTGCCTGACCCACGGAGTTACTCCAGTTTTGTGTGTCTATCGGTATAAACCAGTATTTGCTTGCCAAGCCAGGCAAAATGAATCGACGTTTAGGTTGCCCGTCGGCACTTTGGGTGGTCATTGGCACCCGGGCAACCACTAATTTCAAGCCCTGTTCCGACGTCGCAACGGAAGAACACAGTCAGCGGCTTGGAGTTTCCGAATCGGTCGTTTCTTCTACTGAAGTGTGGATGGCCATTGGCTCGCTTGGAGCTCATCCGCCCTTTGACAGGTCTTGTTTTCGGTCATACTGGTGGTCCACAGCCCTCTCCTCACCTGACAAACCAGGTGGGGGAGACAGTTTAGTCGGCAACTATACGACCATGGAGCAGGTAGCACAGGATTACATAGTACCCGAGGCGGGGGGAAACTCCCCCCGACCTGACCTAAATTTTGAATAAAGAAAAGAATTTATACAGAGTTTATACAGCCAGCGCTTTGTTCACTTTTTCTTTACCGTGAATGACCTTTGACAAATTCCTTGCGTTTTTCGCTTATTTATGAAGTTTTTGCTTTGTATGTATTATATTATGAATAAAGTTTATTTTTGAAATAAAAATGTAGATCGGATAACAAGTGTTCAGCAAGACCATACAAGTAATATGACGTACGACATGGAATTTCCTTAGAAACGGTAAAACATTCCATCTAATTTGCTAGGAAGGAACTGCAGATGCTGGTTTACACCGAAGATCTGATGTCTGAAGGGGGTTGACCTGAAACGTCACCCATTCCTTCTCTCCACAGATGCTGTCTGCCATGCTGAGTTACTCCAACATTGTATCTATCTTCCACTTAAGTTAGTAATCCAAAAAAAAAGCATCTGTGGCGACTTAGTCTTATGATAATAGTTCATTGAACTGAAACATTGCTTCTCTCCACAGATACTGGTGGTCCTGCTGTGTATTTCCAGCGCAATCCATTTTAATTTGCAGCACAAGTTGGTCGTTCTCCTTCATTTACCCCAGTGCTTAAAAAAGACAAAATCCAGAATAAAGGACAACTCTGATGCAAAGAACATTTTCCTGCCCAAATGACAGATATCGTGCAAGAATATATATTTTTTAAGTAATCGGCAGCTAATATAGTGTCTTCATTCCCTGAGGTGTTTGATTTCTTTGCTTGCAATTTGTTGAATGAATCACAAGCTAAAATAAATCATGCAAATTTATTTACTTAAAAATAGAATGCTCCTCGGATGATCCAATGGAGCCAAAATTCACCGAAAAAAGCGGTCTTTTAAAAAATATACAGTTTCAGCTTTTCACGCGGTTTAATTAATAAACCAAATATTTATTTTCTGTAAACTGCAAATCCATTAAGTTTGTCATCATGTCTGTTTGCACAACACAGCAATTAGCTACAGAAGGTTGTCACGTTCAACAGCTTGGATTGAGTATATTTGGAAATATATCAATCCTATTATTATTATTCATTATTATTAGTCTCATTTTATCTATTCCAACAAAAATGATGAGCCCTACTTTCACGAGTTTCTGTAGACTAAAACATTGGTTTTAAAGCAATGCTCATCAACTGCAGCCTGGAACGATTGCAATGCCTCAAGCTCAACTGCAGTAATATTTTCAGGTGCTGTGTAATAGTTGGACTGGCCCAACACAAACAATAACCATGGATTCATTTCACACTTGAAACACAAAATGAAAACTATTCAGAGATATAGAATTATATGGATATTGCAGGCATTAATTCAAACAAGAACTACGCTTCGGGAAAAATCCACTCTCTGGCAAATGGCAAACAGTTCTCAGTTAAAATTTAAAAGGTCAGCTTTGTAAACAAATAGTGCTGTCCGAGTAGATGCTACTCAAGAGATTTGCAAATCTACGTGACCTTGAGACGGTCTTGTGTGCCACGCAAGACAATGGTACAATGTTAATTGCTTGGATCAGATATTAACTACATTAATCTGCAACAATATGAGTGATATCAAAGGATGCTTTCACAGCAGCTTTTCGTCATTTGGCAAAATCAAACCTGAACCTGCTCTGTCCAACAATATGGACATTTTTGTCAACTCTCACATCACTAACTTTGGATGTCTGGGTTCTGTCCTTAGAAACTTTTAAACCATCCATGTGAATTACTTTGTCCTAGGAGCTTGAATTCAGAATTTACTTACCCATGGTTTAAGAAGGAACTGAAGATGCTGGAAAATCGAAGGTGGACAAAAATGCTGGAGAAACTCAGCAGGTGAGGCTGCATCTATGTAGCGAAAGAAATAGACAACGTTTCGGGTCGAGACCCTTCTTCAGACTCAAGGGTCTCGACTCAAAACGTTGCCCATTTCCTTCGCTCCATAGATGCTGCCTCACCCGCTGAGTTTCTCCAGCATTTTTGTCTACATTCACATATTATTATTATTGTCACGTGTACAGACTACAAGGAAAAGCTTTTAGTTGTACACTATCCAGTCAAAGATTGTACATGATTATAATCAAGCTGTCTATGGATACAGATAAAGGATACAGGGTACGACATTTAGTGCAAGATATCATAGTTAGCGAAAGCAGAGGCCAGGGGAGGAATGGTGTCATTCTAGCTGGGGGTGTGTGACCAGCGGTGTTCCACAAGGATCAGCTCTGGGACCTCTAGTTTGTAATATTTCTAAACGACTTGGACGAAAATATAGTGTAGGAAGGAAACGCAGATGCTGGTTTAAATCTGTCTGAAGGGTCTCGACCCGAAACGTCACTTATTCCTTTTCTCCAGAGATGCTGTTTGACCCGCTGAGTTACTCCAGCTTTGTGTCTATGGACGTAATATAGATTTGGAGGTTTGGGGAGGAAGCCGAAAATAGTTGTTTTCGCATCCTCCCCAAAAGCAACAAGGATAGTTTGGACAGACTTGGATTATTTTCTCTTGAGCACTGGAGGAGAGACCCTATATAGAAGAATATAAATTTATGAGAAGCAAACCATCATCTATGTGTATCTATATCCATCTGCACCAAATGCCATAATGTAGGACAAGTGTTCCTTCCCTATATGTTTTTTAACAACCTTCAATTGGAATTAAACAGTGGGCATTTTTTCTCGGTTGTTGTCTTTGAAAGGCAAGATGTAACTAGCACCAAGTACTGCCTCTAAATCAAGTTAACTACTTTATTGGAACATACACAAGTGAGGGGCAGGTAGTGAAAAATCTTGCTTGTAGGACCATCACAGGCAGAGAGTCACAAATTAAATTACACACAAAAAACAGTTTCTCAAAGAAAGATTGTGTATAAAAACAAGACATTGCTGCCTTGTGTGTTTAATGTTTGGGAATTACCGGACCATGATGAAACCGGTCAGGATACTTTCTACTGTACACCTGTAAAAGTTTGAGTACTCGGCGACCAGCTGAATTGCTTTAAACTTCTAAGTAGAGGTTGCACAGGTGTGCCTTCTTTGTGATTATATCAATATGCTGGGCATAGGACAGGTCATCCATTACCGTCCAGGAATTTGAAGCTGCCGACCCCGTCACCCTACGACCCCCTCAGTCTGGTGCTCTCTCTCTCTCTTCTATGCAGATTCACCACCACCCGTGATTTAGCCAACTGCAGTGTCGTCGGCAAATTTATGGCTGTATTTGGAGTGGTGCTTAGCCACAGTCATAGGTGTAGGAGGGTAGAGCAGGGGCCTGAGGAACGCAGCCCTGAGACGCATCTGTGGTGGTCAGTATGATGTTATTAATCTGCACTGATCATGGTCAGCTGATGAGGAAGTCATGGATCCAATTGCAAAGGTAGGTACAGTGGCCCGGGTCTTGGAGTTTCGTGATGAGTTTGGAGGGGGTGACACTGTTGAACACCGAGTTGCAGTCAATGAACAGCAGCCTGACATGCGTGTCTCATATCCAGATGGTCCAGAGCAATGGGGAGCCAGTAAGATAGCATCTGTTTATCTGTTGTGGCGATAGGCAAATTGAAACAGATGCAGGTAATTTCCGATACACAAGTTGATTTTCATCAAATTGGGCAGTCTGTTTTTCTACCTCCAACCCACCCATAGAAATTTAACACATTTTGGCACTTTCATCTGGAAAGAAAAATACATTGGCTTTCATCTTTAAAAAATTCACACAATGCCAGAAAGACACTCCATCAAGATGCCATAAGCTCCAATTTCCATTTGTAGATACTTGATCAGAAAAATGATAATAAAACAAACATGAACTGCCCAATTGGAACCTGGACTCCAGGATTGAGCGAATCTCCTGGCACAATGCAAATGTCAACTCCAAAATAATTCACAGCTTAACCACCATAAATGAAACACTTTCTGCCAGGAGGGAAACAACAGGCCGAAATTATGCTGTTGCTAAAACCACAATTAGTCTCAGTAGCTGTTCAGAAACAAATACTATAGTCCACTGGTGTCAGTGCATACAAGGTTCCCAATGACTAAGTGGCAAAGGCACAAAATAATGTTAATTTCATCTACAGCCTGCTGTTTCCACCCTTCTCCTACTTGGGTGGAATTAATTACCAACTGAGAGCAAAGGTTGTAATTATAAAACAAGGCAACACGAAGACTAAATACCAATAAATTAAAAAGGCTTTAATTACAACATGCGATAAGAATGGGCACACAGCAAATCAAGCTCTTCTATTAAAATTGAGTTGTCACTATAATGAGACACTATCACACAGCATTACACCCAGAGTAGGTGGAAAAGAAATATACTGAAAACCTAATTACATTGAGTTGGGTGTTCAGGAATATATCAGTAAGCAGCTTCATGGTGTTTTTGCACTGTTGCACTGCGTATAATAAGCAAGTAACTTGCTTTCAACCACTGCCATGCGAGAGAATTTTACACTTGTCAATATTCATAAAATCTACCAATGTATATAAATATTACTGACCAAGGTAGGGGAATTGTGGTGGGTGTATGGAACAGGTTGCCACAGGAAGTAGTTGAGGTAGGTACTATCACAACTTTTAAGAACATTTAGACAGGTACAAGGGTAGGATAGGTTTAGAGGGATATGGGCCTAAAGCAGGCAGGACTAGTGTATATGCGGCACGTTGGTTGGTGCAGGCAGGTGGGGTGGTAGGGCTTTTCCAAACTGTGTGCCTCTATGACTGTTCAGAAAATACACCTTCCTTTGCCCAAGACCCCAGGAGTAGTCTTTAACACAGGGAAAAACAAAATTCATCGAGTTTATCCCTTGCATGAGAAGATTTCTTTCAGCCATCTCATACTTCCCAGTTTTACATGCAATCCAAGGACAAAATGTGGGTGATTTTCATACCAATTATATCCCACAATCCATTCCCTTGGAGATTTTAATCCCTTCAGTATAAAAGCATGCATTACTTTTATTTGTTTAAATAAAATGTGATGGCATTGTAAGAAAGTTGCCAATTTAATTTTGCTGAGATTAAATTGCAAATTCTTTTTTTTTTTTTTTTAATTTTTTTATTATAGAAACAATATATACAGAGTACACTCTTATGCGGCATTAAAAATTATATAATATACAAAATTATATAATATTGATTATCAATTGATACTGTTTGTGTTATTTGTAATGTTATCCATTATACATTTCCTGGTTATTTATTTTGTATGATTGGGAGTGTATGTAGTATATTCCTAAAATAAGCAATATACTCATACTTCTCATACCACACATATTTCTTCTAATTACCAAATACAAATCCCCCCTAATATAACTACATAATACCCAATCTTAACCAAACTTCTATGATATTCATGAATTTTCATAATATTAAGAGTGTTTGTATTATTATTAACTTTATATTTCAAAATTATTATATAGTTGAAAATGCGCAATTTTATATAATTACAAATTTAAGACATCTATAATATTTTCATACAACTAATAATATGTATATTCATACTAATATTAAGAATATATATAATATGTTTCTATACTTTTTTTCCTACTTAAAGGTAGAAAGATAGAAAGTAGAAAAGAAAATGTGAAAAGTTTGGTGGAGATTAAAATATTACTCAATAATCCGTTCTTGGAGATACATTCATGATTTATTATATGTATTTCTTCATCCATTCAGATATTCAGGCCTCAGTCAAATCCCCGCGCCGAACCATTATGACCCTGTAAATATTTAATGTATGGAGACCAAATCCCTTTGAAGAGATCTAACCTATCCATAAGGACAAGTCTCAATCTCTCCAAGTGAAGTGTCTCCGACATTTCTGTATTCCACATTTTAATTGTTGGGGATGCAGGGCCTTTCCAAAATTTTAGTATTAATTTTTTCCCAATTATTAGAGAATAGTCGATAAAAATTCTTTGATTCCTTGTAATTATTTGTTCCGTTTCAGGTATTCCAAGTATTATTAACTTTGGATCAGGAATCATAGTAATATTAACAACATTCGAGATTATCTTAAATATTTCGTTCCAATATTCTACAATCTTCGTACAATTAGTGAATGAATGTGACAAATTTGCTTCTAAGATTTGACATTTATCACATATAGGTGATAATTTTGGAAATATATTATTTAGATTTGGAGTAATGTAATTATGTGTAAAATTTTAAACTGTGAGCATGTTTAGCATTTAACGAGCAGTAATGTATGTGTTGTAAACTTTCTTCCCATATTTCTGGGCTTATTATTTGACCTAATTCATTTTCCCAAAGCTGTCTGTGTGTTTCCGATGATGGAATATCACTTTCCAACAAAATATTGTAAATATATGATATCATTTTTTCTGTATTTGGATGTTTATTCAAGCATTCATCTAAAATTTCACTCTTTCTATTTCTGAATTCTTGTGTATTTGCAGAGATATAGTTTCTGATTTGTAAATATCTAAAATATTCATTATTATTATGAAGCCCGTAAGCTTGTTGTAACTCTTGAAATGAAAGAAAAAAATTTTCCTTATAAAGATCCCCTATATTTAAAATTCCTTTATTTTTCCATTGTATAAAAGCCTTATCCATCGAGGGTTTAAAAACGTAAAATTGTTGGCAATAGTAAGACCTAGCGGTATAAATTTTAGTTTTAATGTTTTCTTTATTTGTTTCCAAATACGTTCCGCTTTCTATTATCGAGTTTTCACTATTAATTTTCTTAGGTACATTAATATTAGCAAATATCATAGAACTAATTTCAAATGGAAAACAGTCTTCTCTTTCCATTTTTAACCAGAACCAGAAGTTCAATTTTTAATATAATAAAATTTGGTAATGCTAAGGTATATCATTGAAAAGTTAAATCAACATTGAGGAAACTTTTCCAGAGATACACGTGAAAGACAGGGGCCTGGCATTGGCATAAGTTCACTTTTATTCCAATTGTTGTATCCTGAAAATAAACAGTTATTAGTCAAATTCGATGTACAAGTACATAGCATAAGTAGCGATACAAGTAGACAAGGGGGTGAAGGCAGCATACTTGCTCGAGTTGGTTGGCGGCACCAACTGCAAATGTTGGGACATGTTATCGGTGCAGAGGATATGGGGGAGACTGCACCTGGAATAATGTGTGGCAGGTTTGGTATTAGATCACATGCATTGCAAGGAGGATGTGATTAGGATAGTGAGCGTGCAGAGAAAAAAAATCACAAGAATGGTATTGGGACTGCAAGGCTAGCGTTATGAAAGACTAGATAGGCTGGGACATCTCTAGAACAAGGAGGCCGAGTGACGACTTTGGAGGTTTATAAATTCATGATGAGCATGGTAAGATGGATAGCCTGTTTATCTCTAGGGTAGGATGGTTAAAATGAAGATTTTTTTGTTCTGTAGAAAATGTAATCTTGACACATGGAAGTTCATAGGTTCTAGCAGCAGAATTGGGCCATTTGGCCCATCAAGTCTACTCTGCCATTCAATCAAGGCTGATGTATCTTTCCCTCTTAACCCAATTCTCCAGCCTTCTCCCCTGATGTTCAAGATTCAAGAGTTTATTGTCATGTGTCCCAGATAGGACAATGAAATTCTTGCTTTGCTTCAGCACAACAGAATATAGTAGTAAATAAATACAGAACAGATCAGTGTGACCATATACCATTGAATATAAATATATATATACACACACACACACAAATAAGCAGATAAAGTGCAAAGGGCTATTAATGTTCAGAGTTTTGTTTGACTTGAGTTTAATAGCCTGATGGCTGAGGGGAAGTCGCTATTCCTGAACCTGGATGTTGCAGATTTCTGGCTCCTGTACCTTCTACCTGAAGGCAGCAGGGGAGATGAGCGAGTGGCCAGGATGGTGTGGATCCTTGATGATGCTGGCAGCCTTTTTGAGGCAGCGATTGCGATAGATCCTCTCGATGGTCGGGGGGGTCAGAGCCAATGATGGACTGGGCAGTGTTTACAACTTTTTGCAGTCTTTTCCTCTCCAGGGCGCTCAAGTTGCCGAAGCAAGCCACAATGCAACCAGTCAGCATGCTCTCTACTGTGAACCCGTAGAGGATCGAGAGAGTCCTCCTTGACATACCGACTCTCCGTAATCTTCTCAGGAAGTAGAGGCGCTGATGTGCTTTCTTTATAATTGCATCAGTGTTCTCGGACCAGGAGAGATCTTCAGAGATATGCACGCCCAGGAATTTGAAGCTCTTGACCCTTTCCACCATCGACCCGTTCATATAAACGGGACAGTGGGTCCCTATCCTACCCCTTCCAAAGTCCACAATCAGTTCCTTGGTTTTACTGGTGTTGAGCGCCAGGTTATTGTGCTGGCACTATTTAGTCAAATGGTTGATCTCACTTCTGTACTCTGACTCCTCTCCATCAGTGATACGTCCCACAACAGTGGTGTCGTCAACGAACTTGATGATGCAGTTCGCATTCTGACCGGCTACGCAGTCATGAGTATAGAGTGAGTACAGCAGGGGGCTGAGCACGCAGCCTTGAGGTGCCTCCATGCAGATTGTTATCGAGGCTGACACATTTCCACCAATAAGGACAGACTGTGGTCTGTGAATGAGGAAGTCGAGGATCCAATTGCAGAGGGATGCGCAGAGATGTCCTTACTAATCAATGACACCCGTACTAATCAAAATTAACCTCCAGCCGATGCCTGTGCTGACTTCAAATGTAAATTAGATGAATCCCCATCTGCCTTCCATAGCAGATATCCCTTCATTCCCTGCCTGCTCACATGCCTAACCAAGTGCCTCTTCAATGTTGCTATTCCATCTGCTTCACCCATCTCCCCAGGCAGCCTTTTCCAGACACAAATTAATGCAACGGATTAATAGCATATTAAACCTATGAATCTATGAAACAAGTGCAGTCTATTAAAATGACAATGTCACGATGACAAATTCTACCCAAGATAGTGGAGGCAAAAGAACATTTGAAGGCGTATTTGAAGGCAGAAAGCAAATCAATATTTTCTATTAAAATTAATCAGGGATACACAGAAGTCACTTGTGTTTAACATGAGCACAACAGGAGAATGAATTATTAAAATGTTGTACAATTTAAAGAACTGAAGGCATCCATTGTCTGAAGGGCATCTTGCAACAGTGCTTCTAATATTCCATGGGGGGGCAACTGAGAGAATAGCTTCCAATGTTTTGTTTCCATAGGCAACCTGTCATCAAGACAAGCAGAAATCAATTGCAGTGGAACTATCTTATCTGAAACTGAAACAGCTTTAGCCAGATTATCTTTCCCCAAACTAATAAAAATCTTCTGCACAATTGATTTTGCAACTTTGCCTTTCCCAATATCCCTGGGGAAATGTCATATTTCCTGGATATCATCCCGGAATAGCTATTCCATGTATACACCTAATACAGATTACATAAGAGGTCATGCCGCATCTGTGGATAGAGAATCCAGATCTTGCCTAAACATGCATTAAAGCTGATTCAACTCCCACCTGCAACCCTTTCCAGTAGGAGCCAAGCTTTGGGTCACTCTTTAGAATATTGAGGCAAGTTACATCTTCCTCCCTGGAGAACAATAAACAGCTAAAAACAAATTGGCTTGTGGGCATTGCACTTACGCTAAGTCACTGTCTCCCAGAATGTCTATTGTTCGTGCTAACTCAAAGCATATTGTAAAAAAGGGTAGAATAGATTAACAAGCAATAAGCTCTTTCAGGAAGGCAGTTGCAAACTATTGGGATAAAACAGGCATCAGTACGCAGCTGTACGTAATATCTATCACTGATTTGGATAAGGCACAAAATATTATGTCAACATTTGCTTATAATAAACTGGGTGGGATTTTGAACTGGGAAGGTGATGCAAAGAGGCTTCAATGCGATTTAGACAAATTGAGAGCCAAGACATGGCAGATACAGGACAATGTAAATAAATGTAAAATTATCCACTTTGGTATGGAATGTAGAAGGCATTTTGTCAGGACAGTGTTTCAAGGCGGTGCCGCTATTCTTGTTCACATCCATGCATGCAAACATCTGGTGTAGCAAGCATTTAAGATAAATGGTATGCTGGCCTGCATAGCAAGAGGATTCACGCACAACAGTATGGATGTCTCATTCAATTATATACGGGTTGGGTGATACCGCGCCTGGAGTATTGCGTGAAGTTTTGGTCTCCTTATTCCAAGGATATCCTTGCCACAAAATGAGTATACCCAATGGATTATTTGAACAGCAGAACTGCCCAACAAAGAGAGATTAAGTCAACTAGGTTCATGTTCACTGGAATTTAGAATATCTCATTGAAACTTATGAAATTTTGATGGGGTTACAATAGGCAGACATGTCTCAGACAAACAGAGGATGTGTCCTCAATTAAGGCGCCCAGAATGAGGGGAAATCAGTCTTGGAATAAAAAAGACACCAAGTGCTGGAATAATTCAGCGGGTCAGACAGCATACCTGGAGGTCATGGAAAGGCATCAGTTCAGATTGGAACCTTTCTTCTCAAGTCTGAAAATGGAAGGGTCTCGACCCAAAACATCACATCGCTTAAGTATGCTCTCCAGAGATGCTGCCTAACCCACTGAGGTACTCCAGCACTTGGTGACTTTGTGCAAACCAGCATCTGCAGTTCCTCGTTTCTATTCTTAGAATACATGACAAGAAAATAAATTTACTCAGAGGGTGGGGAACCTGGAATAAAAGCATGGAAACAGACCTTGCAACCCACTTATCCAGTTTCCCTTTTGTAGTGCCATCAATTTACCCCACCTCTACTTCACCTATTATCCACTAACACCAGGGGCAATTTACAGAAGCCACTTAACCTACCAACTTGTACACTGTTGGAACGCAAAAGGAAAGTTGCTTAGTCACAGACTGCACCCAAGGTCAATATCGAGCTCCAGACATGGCACTGTGGAATTAAAGTATGGAGGGCTCCAGAATCAAGGCACCGAATAACCTTAAGGAAACAGATGAACTTCCATTCACAGTGATCAAGTATGGGAAGATTGCAAGAATATTGTAGGAATTAGTGGATCAGCCACAATCATACTGAATGGTGGAGCAGACCCAAAAGGGCTGGATGCCCTACTCCTATTCACATATTTTAATGTTTGCGTTTCTAAATTACGAAATAAACATTTTAGGACAAATGAGAATACATTTGTTTTACCCAGTGGGAATGAATTTGCTACTCCAGAGGACTGAAGTCTCAGTCACTGAACACATTCAAGGCAGACCCATAGATTTAAGATATCAAAGACCAATTCTAGGTTAATGTAGGAAAATAGTGGCTAGGTAAAAGACCAGCCATAATCGTAATGCATGGCAGACGGGAACAGAGTGGCCTGACCATGCTTTTAATTCTTAAGTTCTTATCCAGTAACCTGATCAGATTGAAAATAAATGGCAGCACATCGCTTGCTGATTGAAATGAGTGATGAATGGATGAGTTGTCATTCTTGCAGTATTGCCATGCACTTACTTAATCATATCCAGAATAAATCGTTTCAGTTGCTTTTGGTCAAAGGTTCCAAGATTTCTAAAAAGCTAGCTGCAAATCAAACTAAATGAAAATGTAGTGCAATAGATGCATTGAGCAGATTCCGTACCTCAAGTCCTGTATTCTAACAAAAATCTTCTAATGCCGGATTCTACAAAACTGGTTATGTGCGAGATAATATTTGCAAGATCCTCAAAATACGGAAGCATTTAGCAAAAGTATTTCTGCTGTCACTCAAACATCCGTCTTCAGTCAAGCCTTACCTGTATGAAGCTGAATCTTCCCAATCACTCCCTCCACCAGACCTAAGCAAATAGGGTTCCAGGCCAGCAGCAAATCAGTGGCTGTTGAGAAAAATATATTTTTTCGTTTACAAGCAAATAAAAGCAGGACACAGCAATAAAAGAGGTACATTAACACAGCGGAATTGATGAGAATTCAAATGACTTAGCGGTTGAAAAAATAATTCTAAATTAAACTGTGCTCAATGTATTCAGTGAAAGTCAGAACAAGTGTTGTATTATCGTACAATAAATCATTACAATATCAACTGTCGAAAAAGTGCTGTGTTTTCAAGCAATTATTTGAATAAATGCACAAACAAAATTCATCTCTACTTAATTCAAGCCAAATTTATAGCACATTTGAGGGAAGAATATTCAATGAAGCGTACAAAGGCATTTAAAAGAGAAATCAAACAGGCAGGTTATTTTTCAAAGACAAGTACGTGACTTAGTCGAGCTTGCCTCAGGGTTAGTGGTGAAAAAATAATCCTGGTGTAAGTTATCCTGTCAAGAGAGGCAGGCTGTCAGTGAGAGCGCTGGCTGCATGCCCTTCCATCAGCTCCAAGGACAGGATGATAAACCGGCCAGCAAAAGTAATTCATTACCCTTCAAACAGTAGCACGCTCCACCTCAGCTAATTGAAAAGGAGTCATTGAGAAACAAGCCACAAAATGCATTGGTCTTGAACCTTTAGCATCTTGATGCGCCACAGGACAGAGCAGAATGGTTCCATGGTTAACAATAATGAACCTTTGCACCGCCTATTCCACAACTGGATTTTTTCTGCTGGGGACAAGATAACAAAAGACAACCAGCCTTTTGCCATTTAATCATAGTAATACACCGTGGCAGTTTAGAAAGAGCTGCCCAACCAAATCCCACCCTTTGATATGCAGCCTCAGGGCCTGGCTCTTCATGGACATGTTAAGAAAAAAAACGTGATTAGAATCCATCCTTGCACGGCAGTATATTTCATACCCCTATTCCTAATGGTTAGACAATTTTCTTCCTCATCTCTCAATTATCCTCACCTTCCTGTAGAAATAAAGAACTGCAGATGCTGGTTGATCCCACTAAAGGATACAAAGTGCTGGAGTAACTCAGGTCAAAGCAGCATCTCTGGAGAATATATTTTAGGTTGAGATCCTTCGTCAGTAGGGTATACCCATCCTCCTACTGCTTCCCAGTTTCCACAGCATAGAAAATCTTTGCTTCGTTTAGGTCTCAATTTGACACCCATCAGCCTCTTCCATCCAAAGAAAATCACCCCACCCTATCTAATCTTTCGTCATGCCCAAAAGTCATGACATGTTTGTAGATCACTTCTGTATTCATCTGGTACAAATTACATCAAACGGCCACAATTGTATACATCACTTAAGCAGTGATCCAATTAGCTCAGTGTACTCTTCTTGCACAAGTTCCCTATTCTTCTAGCCGGAAAAGAAAAGTGTCCCATGTGCCTTTTAAACATATAATTGACCAGTCTTGCTTAGCATCTATAGATATGCTCTCCAAGATAATTATGCTCCTCCACACTCTTCTTTATTCCCATTTATTGTACATTACCATTGTTACACTTCCCCGTATTCATTCTTCCACACTCCACTGATTGGTTTGTCAATGGGCAGCAAAGTGTTGGATGAAATTCCATCTACATGGCATTGCATTCAGAAGCTTTCCTACGTACTCCACTCTCAATCATCTGGCCATTCTTTAATAATCTACTACAAATTTCCGTGCCATGTCCCCAAACATACATGGACTCCACTGGTAGCAAGCAGCCTTCCAGTCCCAAGGACAGTCACCAACCAATATCTGCTGTTTTCTACCACTGAGCCAGATTTGGTTACAATCTGTCAGTCTGCCTTGGGTTTTTTTTTTAAAACCAAGTGCCAACTTAAAAACCTTGCAGAAATCCATGTGGAATATGACACATGCTCTACTCGCAACTCATTTCAAGCTGTCCGCAATTATTTCAAAATTGGAACATTTCTCTCAGCATTAGTGTCTGTAGACAGAGCAATAGTAAATGATTCAGAGCAATGACTTCATGATAATAGGGTTAAGTTTGATTTTTCAGTCGGAGAGAAGGGGGCGATTGTACGGGAAGGGGAGGACACAGAGAACAAAACGGTAAGGCCAGTCATTAAGAGACCAGGATAGATTGAACAACAGAACTCCACTGTTTGGAACTGATGTGCTGCAAGGCTGAGAACTATGTTCTGCACTCTTTATCTTTGCTACATCAATCTTGGTTGACTTGATTATATCCAAGTATGGAATATATATAGTTTGGGCAGCTTACAACCCAGCGATATGAATATCGACTTCTGAAAGTAACCCTTGCTTTCCCTCTCCCCATCACTCCCCCATCCTAGCTCTTTGACCAGTCTGACCGTCTTCCTGATTAAATTCCAACTTTATCTGCTTCGTTGTCACCTTCCCCTAGCTAGCAATGATCTATTCTACATTTTCCTTGAACTTTGTCCCCTTTGATGTCTTGTTTACACTCCTTAACCTTGGTCTCTGTGTCTCCCTCTCCCCTGGCTCAGTCTGAATTAGGGCCTCGACACGAAACGTCACCCATTCCTTCTATCCAGAGATGCTGCCTGTCCTGTTGAGTTACTCCAGCATTTTTGTCTATCTTATGGTATATACCCAATCTGTTTGGAAAGCGTACAAAAGAAAGCCTTTCATTGCACCTCAGTACACATGACAATAATAAACCTAAACCCAAATCTGAGCATGGCAAGGAGAGGTTCGTGAAGCTTCCTAAGGAGCCGCTGCTGTGGAACTGGAAACCCACCTGGTGGCCACGCGGGCGGCTGCCAAACCCCAACAGGCAGGGCTGGAATGGGCCCGAGGCTCATCGCCCGCTCGTCCCCAAAAACCGGGAACATGAAGGAGGAGAAAGTCAGACCGGCGGATACTGGACAAAGGGCCGGTGGGAGGAGCGGGGGAGGGGAGGTACTGTTCACCGTCGAACTGCATGAGGGCGAGAGGCGGTCGGGCCGAGGACAAGCCGCAGAGAGGCGGTCGTGCCGCCGAGAACAAGGAGGGACCATGGTGACTGTAAAGAGTACTTTGTTGCCGCCAGATATGTGGCGGCTCTCTACAAACTTTGTGTATTGTATGCAAAGAGTTTCACTGTACCCGGGTACATGTGACAAAAATATATTATTGAAATGCATTGAAATGACAGGTGTAGCTGATAAGGCTGAATGATGTTAATATATTTAATATGACGTCAAAAATATATGCAATGCTGAACAAAATCAGATTTTCTGAAACTGACTATCAAGAGCAAAAAGCTGTACTATTCGCAGAGGATGCCGCTCGGATATTTGTTGAAGCAGTCTCGGAGGTCAGGAGGAATGAGTGTATGGAAAATTGAAGTGACAGCTAAATGGCATACTTGGGTTACTGCATAAATGGACAAAGTGATTACCCGATTTGCAATTGGTTCCCCAAGGAGGACGTAATACCCTAAGCATTGAATTCAGTACACCACATTGGTAATACGAATACATTATTGCGTCACCTGGAACGTGTGTTTGGGTCCCTGGGAGGAGTGATAAGGGGAGCATGCAGTGAGGAGAGAAGAGATTCTTTTGGAGATTCAAGGGTAGACCACAGGGGGCAGTGTTTCACAGTGCTGGAAAGGGAGGCTTGGGAATAAGTGCCAGGTGGCACCACCCATATTAACAAGGCAAATGACAAAGGACGGTATGTGGAAACGACAAACTGGTCTACAAAAAAAAGGATTAAAGTCCTGCAGTAACTCAACTGCTCAGGCAACATCACTGGAGAACTTGGATAGGTGACATTTCAGGTCGAGACCCTTCTTCCGACTAATAGTGGGAGAAGAAACTGGGAGAGGATTTATTACAACAAATTACAAAGGATGATTTTGTTGCAGCGTAGGCTAGTGGGACGGAAAGCAAAGGGGGGGTGTTATCCTTGTTCTGGACGAGATGAAAAATGGGAAAGCAGAGATGAAGGAAATGGAAGTGACATGGCAGTGAGCCCCACCAACTATGGCAGAGGGCAAAATGCAGCTGGGGAAAGCAGCAGGCATATCTGATGCAAATGTTCTGTTCATGGGCATGAAGCAGCACCAATAAAGATCAATACACTAGAAAAAAAGAACCAACTACAAAATGAAAGAGGATGCGTGTTGCTGACTAATTTTAGGGTTGAAACTCAAAAATTACGTCCAACCAATTGTTATCAGCTCACAAAATAATGTTTCTGCTAATTCAACATGGAAGGAAACAAGGCTTATTGCAACAAAATGAAGTATTTGCACCGTTTACCCATGTAATACAATTAACCAATGGTTGTGCAAATGAAGTCCTTTCAGTGAGAAGAGGCAGGCAGAGCAATATCTATTCATTTGAGCCAAACAACCCAATCATATTTCCAAAAAAACCCTTGCCTCGTCCCACATGAATGCAATATATAGAATCAGAATCACACAGAACAGGAGGCCATTGATCCATTGTGCCCACAAGCCCATTGCAAGACATAGTCCCGTCCTCTGCTTCCCTGCATCTTGGCACCTTTACAAATACCACCCAACTCTTGTGAAACGTGTACTGGAGAAACTACCGATGCTGGTTTACACCGAAGACTGCCGAAGGGTGAAGGATCCCAACCCAAAACGTTGCCTATACACATTCTCCAGAAATGCTGGCTGACCGACTGTGTTACTCCGGCATTTTGTGCTTTTTTGCTCAAGCGGTAAAGTACTCAAGTGGTCAAAGGGCACCAAATGCAAATTACAGGGATCAATGTCGGGAAGAGGCACAAGCAAAGGTACAGTGGAATAAAGTATGACATGTGACACAGAAAGAAAGGGAAGATATCAACAATTGGATCTAACAATACTCAAAGCAATGAACAATGTCATAGGAAATTGCATGTTTAAGAAATATTCCACTGGCATGCCATACAAAGAGTGATCTTGACTACTTGTTGTCTCCAAATGGAGTTGTCCACATATGCCTATTTGAAAAGGACATTTATTTACCCCCTCCCCCCATTTTATTTCTCCAAATGCTCAAATTGAATGTGCTCAACCCTTCTTGTCATCTAGCTGGCAAGGCTGCTCTGGAATTAAACACCTGGGAAATTTAAGGTTTGTAGCTGATCTATGCTTAGAAATTAAATGGTATTGTTAGCACAAATTAACACCCAATGAATGCCAGGGCAGCAGTGATGGGGGGGAACTCTGGCTCAGAACTTTCATCTGAAAACATAAACAAGTAAAAAGGGGAAATGAACAGAATGTTAGAGTGGTATTTTTCCATTTTAAATGAGAAGCGTGCACCAACATCGCATAAACTGCATCTATGACTTCGCCTCTGGGATTGACAAAACAGCCACATCGTCATCAAAGGGCTACTTAAGCCTGGACACTTTAAACTTTATCACTAAATGCTTTCTCCCTAGGAGGGATAAAATAAAATGCATGCCACTCTGAGATTACTGGCCCGAACAGAATTAGTAAAAGCCAGAAAGAGAAACTCATCTGCCTATTCTCTCATCCTTGCAGAAAATATTTCAAGAAAAGTGAATGATTTGCACACCATTGTGGCATTACATTAATTATAGATAATCTATTTTTTTTAGTTTCTGACAAATTGTGCTGCAAGGGAAAAACCCCAATACCCTTAGGACTTGGTCATACCAAACCTATTGAACGACCTTCCTTTAATACCAAAGCATTTCATCATTCAGTATGCCTTACAGTGGTGCAATAAATGCATGGATCGGGAGCCGCTCCATAAGACCTAGCAAGCAGACCAGACTTTGGAAGTGGCGCCCAATCCGGCGACTCCAAAAAGAATTCCACTGTTTTGCACATGTGACAATGAAGCACTGTTAACTGATTGAATATATTAATTCATGTAATTCCCAAATACAAATAGCCCACAAAGCTGCAGCGCTCCAAACTCCCGGATCTATCCACACATCCTACTTGCTGTCTGGATTCCCAGTTCACATTCCAAATAAGTGAGCAAGCCAGATGCAAGCTCATAATTTCTGAATTGGATGCTGAATCATTGGGAGTGTTACAATACAGACATCCACCAAACAAACCACTACCTTGTTGCTGAATTCATTCTTTCCATTTGTCATTGGGAAATTTCATGCACCTGAAAACTTCATTAAAGGCAAGTGGTGAACAGAGACTACTGCAAGAACCAGAACAGGAGGATACAGAAAGTAGGATCGCACCACAATCTGACCTATAGTACACAACCAGCTCCACAGGCAGGCATGAGGGACAATTGATGTAATTGGAAAGAAATGTCAAATCTGATTTTTCATATAAAACTGAAATAATTCCCAGACAGTGGTTGTGCAAGCCTGCAAAATATGTATGAAGATGAATCATTCAGAAACCAGGGATCCAAAACTACATTAAGAACTGAAGCTGTGTCATTTATAATATAATTTGTTTGGGCTAATTTTATATTTCTAATCGGGCACTGATGACTGTCTAACTGCTTAATGGAAGATACTGTGCTACTAATCATGAAAAAACTGGCGTGCCCAGTAGAAAAGCAAATGAATACCAAAGTAGAGCCAAAGTGTGCAGTTAGATTCAATGCTCTCATCATCTCTTGTGGGTGGGGATCGTGGCTTCTTGTTTGGAGGGTCTGTACTACTCCATGAAGCAAACGTCCATCACTCTCCAAATTTTAGCAAAAACCCATAGGTCCAAACAAAAGAAAATTATAGGAGCAATGATGCTGTTTTGCGTAAGTGTTAATAACCAAGTTGCTTAAAAAAAACTACTTGCAACAAACCATAGCCCGAAGCTCCAAACACGTCATGTCCTACAGACGTGACGGTGCATGGGTGCTGGTGCAAATATTATGCAGCTGCATCCATTGTGTGACCGATGTCAATTCACTCTTGATAATAACTCTGGTTTCAAATTAATGATAATTTTTCCCCTTTATAATTTAACTTTCGATAAATTAATCAATTGGTTTTAAGGATACAGCATGGAAGCAGGCCCTTCTGCCCACCATGTCCACATCGACCATCGATCCATCCCATTCACACTAGTTCAATGTTATCCCACTTTAACATCCACTCCCCACACACTAGTGACAATTTTACAGACGTTAATCAACCTACAAAGCAACACGTCGTTGGAATGTGGGAGGAAACCAGAGCACATGGAGGAAACCCACGCGGTCACAAAGATAATGTGCATCTGTGGAAAAGTTAATGTTTCAAGTCCAAGATCCTTCAAAACTGGGGGGAGAAAAGTTAATGAATTTACATAGCAGGGAAGACGAGGAAGGGTTGGGTAAAACAAAGGGCATGTTACTACAAGGAGAGATCACAACTTAAAGTACCAGTTCAAAGATAACCTTATGTATGATGTGCTGCTAACAGCAAGGGAGTAGGACATGCCCAGCAAGTCAGACTATTAATGGAAAGAAAGAACAAGTAAAAGTGACAAGGTTTTGGGACAGAAATTGCCTATTCTGATAGAGATAAAAAGTTAAAGTTGAAGAATTAGAAAGGGACCTGAAGGTTGCAACTTGTCCAGATGAGAAGATGAGGTGTTGTTCCTTGAAGTTGTGCTGGAGCTTCATGCAAAAGCACAAGAAGCCACAGACAAATTTCACCATAGGAGTGCAATAGGGAATTAAAGTGACGGTGCCGTCAATCCCCCAGCAACCAAGCCATCCATGATATAGCTCTAACACTCCAACCCATACAACACCTGCCTTCACAGGCAGCCTCCCCACTCCAAATCATTGTTTCAAGAAAAAGCCTTTGAAGGGCAATGCTTCGCAGCATGTTCTTAACATCCAGGTTCCTGGCCCAGCCACACACCCGAGTGTTTGGATTGGCAATCCAACCCATGATGAATCAGGATTTATAGGGTTCAAATGTATTGGCAACAGATGCTTCATGGTTGCAAGACATATTTGCTTCGGTTAATCATCTTTGGCTTGAAATGCAGAACTTTTCTGGCCTCAGATACAAGATGTTTTCATCCAACATCAACCTCTCTCCATTGGTATTGATTGGCTTATTCTCACGTGCACCAAGATGCAAGGTAAAACTGCCTGCTTTCCAGCTAAATCATACCATTCATGAAGGCATCTAATAGCGCAAAAGAGAAAAGAAACAGAGGGTTCAATACAGTATTACAGCTGCAGAGAAAGTGCAGAAGAAAAGATCAAGTGCAGCAACAAGTGAAGATTGGGTACACATTTGGGTACACAGCACGAGAAGTCCTACGATTTTGATAATTGCAGGGACGAAGCCGTTCTTTAATACGGTAACTTGTGCTTTTAAGCTTTTTTTAAAATTTTCTGCCTGATGGCAATGGGGAGAAGAGAAAATGACCAGGCTGTGAGAGGTGCTGGATAATTTTGGCTGCTTTGCCAAGGCAGTGTGAAATGTAGATGCAGTCAATGAGGAACGTGGTGGTGGGAGGAGACTGTTTGTGCTAAACTGGGTGGGCTCTGCTCACAACTTTACTGTCTTGGGCAAAGTAGTTGCCATCCGGATGGAATGCTTTCTTTGGTGCATCTGTAGAAATTGCCAATTGGTGACATGCTGAAAGTATTTCCGTTTTCCACACAGACCATTCCCTCCGCAACTCCCTGGTCAACTCGTCCCTTCACGCCCAAACCACCCCCTCCCCAGGTACTTTCCCCTGCAACCGCAGGAGATGCAACACCTGTCCCTTTAGCTCCCCCCTCAACTCCGTCCAAGGACCTCGACAATCTTTTCAGGTGAGGCAGAGGTTCACTTGCACCTCCTCCAACCTAATCTACTGTATCTGTTGTTCCAGGTATGAACTGTGTTATCAGCACACCAAGCACAGGCTCGGCGATCGTTTCGCTGAACATCTCCGCTCAGTCCGCCTAAACCTACCCGATTCCCCAGTGCGCAACACTTTAACACACCTTCCCATACTGACCATTCTGTCCTGTGCCTCCTCCATTGTCAGAGTGAGGCCCAGCGCAAATTGGAGGAACAGCACCTCATATTTAGTTTGGGTAGCTTACAACCCAGTGGTATGAACATTGACTTATTTAACTTCAAGTAGCCCTTGCTTTCCCTCTCTCCACTCCAACCCTCTCCCCCCCCCCCCCCCTCCCCACACACCGCTTCCCAGTTCTCCTAACAGTCTTAAGGGCCTGTCCCACTTTCACAACCTAATTCACGACATTTTTCATCAAGCTAGAAAAAAGCCCAACCTCCTTGGTGCCACTAGTACCTACGACTAGCATCACGATCTATCTACGACAACCTCCTACGACCTCATGACGACCATGCTGTGAGTATGAGTCAAGTGCAAACTCGACAGAGGTCGTGAATTAGGTTGTGAAAGTGGGAAATTGTTGACTGTCTCAGACTACAATTTATCTCTGTACTGCCCACTCCCTCGAAATCAGTCTGAAAAAGGGTCTTGACCCGAAATGTCACCCATTCCTTCTCTCAAGATGCTGCTTGTCCCGCTGAGTTACTCCAGCATTTTGTGTTTATCTTCAAATAAACAAGTATCTGCAGTTCTTTCCTACACAAGATAGCACAGTGCAGCCGAGAACTAACCAATGATGTATCAAGGCTCAGCGTTACATCAAGTGGTCTACATTTATAAAGCTGTGGAACCATTCCGTTCTTACTTGTAAACAAGACAGCTCCAAGTTATCTTGCAAACTTTAAAGACATGGGTCTGTAAACTCTTTGGTTTCCCCTCTGCCAAACAATTAAAACTGGAATATTTGTTTTTAAATCCATCTTCCTTGCTCCAAAATACGTGAGTGGAATACTACTAAACATTACCAGCTACAAAACCCAGGGCTGGACATTTTTGCTGATAAACTGGGAATATTATTTTTACAGGAATCCAGCCTAGCTTGACTGCCAAGCAATAACTGCACACATTTAATACGGAGACCGATAGCCAGAAAATAACTTAAAAATAAACTTTAAACGGCAATTCAGAGAACCCTCGCATTCTCTTTTAGCACACAAATGTACCTTAAAATTCACTTCCATAGAATAGCTAATTGGTATCCAAATCCAATCCACAAATAGCTGGCACAGGTTTCTGCTCCGGTTTCCTCACATATTCCAAAGACATGCAGGTTTCTAGGTTAATTGGCTTCTGTACATTGTCCATCATTGTCTGTAGGATGGAACTAGTGTGCAGGGATCGCAGGTCGGCGCAGACTGAGGGCCAAAGTGCCCGTTTCCACGCTGCTTCTCTACATTAAAAGTTTAGGAATAACCAAAAATATTACCTGAATGGCAAGATCAAAACAATGCAATGTTACCAGATGAAACGCGTCTGGATTCATCATGCTTTTAATTAGTTACCTGTACAGGCCCTAAAGCAATCTCCTCATAACGATTTTTAAAGTGAAGCAATGAACAGATTTTTAGCATTAGTTGTAATAATAATAGAAATCTACTTGCTGGAACATTCAGTTTAAGGCATTCCTGAATTATTTTTGCATTAGTGCAAGGCAATACAAGTTGCAAATCCAACTGTACCGGCAATACAATGATACTGGTTAATCTTTAGCTTTAATGCTAAAGGCACACATCAACTGATTTTATTCTTGAGCAATTTTCCATGCGCTTCAAAACAACAGCTCTAAATTATTACAAGCAGCAGTCGATAAAAAAAAAAATGTACTTTAGGTTTGTGGGAACTTGTATTAAACCAGCTACATTGTTATTTTATTTCACTCTCGCCATAATATTTTGTCACCGATTGCCTAGCTTTTGGCTAAACAACAAACGACCCACAGCGGAGGATTTACTGCCGACTTTACTATCCCTTAATCCAAGTTTAACCTTGAAAGGTTTGAACAGTACATCTGCATCAATATATTTTTGTTGTTTTGAGCTTTTTGAAGATAGGCTAACTGTACACCAAATGGATCACCAGTTTACAGGCAGTCAAAATGGGGGCTTTTCAGATAGGGAAGCATGCAAAGCTTTTTCCCGAGGGTAACTAACTTTACATGGAAGACTGCAATCTATTAACACTTCAGAAAACTCGATTGTGTTTACACCAACCAAGCAGGTTGTTTGTTTTTTTTTTGAACTGCATTTTGACAAATTCTAATGCTTGTTCTCTTTGCAACTCATTTCCCCTTAAACCTATCCCGAGGCTAAACTAAACCTAATTATTGTTAATATTGTTGTTGAGGCTGCCTGTGTATGAAGATCGTTCTAGTTGGTGTTAAGATGATTCGGTTTTCTGATAACAGCTGGGAAGAAACTGTCCCTGAATTGGAAAGTATGCATTTTCACACTTCTGTACCTCTTGCCTGATGGGACAGGGAAGAAGAGGGAGTGTCTGGAGTGAGTCTCGTCCTTGCGTGAAGTGTAGATGGAGAGGTTGTAAGAGAGGTTGTTTTTGTGACGTTCTGGGCTGCATCCACAATTCTCTGCAATTTCTTGCAGTCTTGTATGGAGCTGCTCCCAAACCATGCTACGATGCATCCCGATAAAATGCTTTCTACGGTCATCTGTAGAAGTTGGTGAGAGTTGTTGGAGACATGCCAAATTCAATCCAGAACTTATCATTGATAATTTGAATTGATAACAGCATTAGCAGATTTCACATAACCCAAAATATGGCCAACTACCTAATTCTCAAACTGAACCAAGAAAAAAGTACAAAGTCTTGCAGAACAACAATATAAATGGGATTGACAAGAGGTGAAGTGATTAAACTTTAGTGCAACTGAAAATTTATCCGTTTTGTTGGAGGGACTGCAACACAAAATATCAACCATTTCCAATACTGCTTTCCATCTCAGATTTCCAGCATTTATTTCTGGAAGCAAAGACTGCAGATGCTGTCATCATGAACAAATACCAAATTGCTGTATGAACTCTGGGTTAGGCAGCATCTGCGGAGGACAAAAAAAAATGATAGCAACATTTTGGATGAGTGCTGTTCAGGATGCACAGGCCTTGGCTTGCTTATCCTGCCAGTGGACTTGGAGGATTTTAACTTATACATGGACACCAGTACTTTGAAATGCCTTCTTCATGTTATCCATGTGCCAAGTGTACATAAAGGAGGAGATTTTTGCAGTCCAGTAGACAACAGAAGAAAGTCTATCTTTCCATCACTTGTCCTCATGGCCAAAGAAAATGCAGACACATGGATGCACGAGTGAATTATCACCAGTGAGCCTTCATTGATATGTGGTGCCAAGATATAGGAGGCAGTCCGCATTTACATGTTTTCTTTCCAAATTAAAACCGTAAAGCCTCCCCTTAAGGGCCTGTCCCACTTGCACGACCTAATTCACGACCTTTTTTACTCGTGGACATTTTTCATCATGTTGAAAAAACGCCCCGACCTACTTTATGCCATGAGTACCTACGACTAGCATCACGACCTGCTACGACATTGTGACGACCATGCTGCGAGTACGAGTCAGGGACAAACTCGGCAGAGGTCGTGAAAGTGGGACAGGCCCTTTACAAAAGTTACATTGGGCATAAAGCCACTCAAGTTTCAGATCAATCTCTTGCTTCCATTTAGTCTCAACAAAACACATTTGCTTAGTATTCGTGCCAAGATTGGCAATACCTCCTTGGTCATCCTAAACATGGAAACCAGTCCAACGGGATTTAAGTCATCATTTTAGATAGTGGGAATTATTTTCCACTTATTAAACAGGCAAATCATTACAAGGAATAGAAAAAGGCAAAATCTAGGAACCCAAAATAAACAGACAGAATCACCAATTTGCAACAACGTTGGTAATTTCAACACCCATTACATGATACCTCTATGCATCTTAAACCAAAGCTATATCTCTGCCATATGCATCAATCCTCTTACAGTAACATGTGTACAACGTGCTTTTATTGTGTAACTATATTTTTACTCCTTATAGCTTTTATTTTGGTTCTTCCCATTGCTAAAACTTTACTGCACACAACAGACAATTGCCCAAAGTTGGCCATATTGATTTTTTCTTCCTTGCTCTATGAGCCAGTTTATCTTTGCATCCTATTGTTTTACTCTTTACACCGCTCAAAGCTAGAAGGTTCAAATAACAAACTTGCAAAGATAAAAACTTCAATTTCTTACCCAACTTTAGCATACCTGCCTATCCTCCTGTATAAAATCTTTCGGCAGCTCTGACTTCTACTGCTGTTCAAGATAATGCCAAGCTTTTCAAATGCCAGGTGTAGAATCCACTGTAAAATACAACCACTCCCAAAGGCAATCATGTGGTCAAATCTCCAGGGTACAAGGGAAAGAGCACTTCCTTTATGTCATCAATGACTTTTTTGTTTTGCCGAGGTCTCAAAACAAACATTAGTAAACACCGGAGATGCTTGAGTGAAGGAACAAAGGAAAATTAGGCATTTCTTTGCAAAAAAAGGTAACACTTAATACTGGGTCTGAAGAAGGGTTTTGGCCCGAAACGTTGCCTATCTCCTTCGCTCCTTAGATGCTGCTGCACCCGCTGAGTTTCTCCAGCCTTTTGTGTACCCAACACTTAATACTAGGGAGGTGTTCAGCAAAAAGAAATTAGATTTCACAGGAGGGAATTTATGACTTTTGTCAAAACAGCTTGCGTTCCTGTGTTAGAGTATAGGGCAGCACAGTGGTTTGCACTGCTCTCGAAACTCCAGAAAACAATGTTTGACTTTGAACACTGATCACACGGAGCTTGCATTTTTTCTCTGTAGCACATGGGTGCTCCAGTTTTCTCATGCATGCCAAAGATGTGCCAGTTAATCAGCAAATTGCTGCTGTAGTAGATGGATGGCAGGAAAATCAAGGCAAGTTGACATGGACGCAAGAGAGGACAAGAAACTTGGTGATTGATGGCAGGCACGGAAATGGCAGCTGAGTAACTGGTCAGGACACCCACCAAATATTGCTGTAAATTAACAAATAGAAGTAACAAAGTGGTTGAAGTGAGTGGTTTTGCAGACAGTGAAGATGGTTGTGAAAGACTGCAGCAGGATCTGGATTGATTGGCCAGGTGGGCGGAGGAATGGTTGCGGGAGCCAAGTTTGCCCCGACAACGGAAGGTTTGAGTGCCCCGAAGGCAGGAGAACAAAGATGGGAAGAAGATTGAACTTTTTTTTTGCCTTCCATCACAGTGAGGAATGTGGGAGTTGCTGTAGTGGATGTTCATGTTAAAACATTTATTTGGGTGCTTTGTTGCTCTTTATTGGTATGACTGTATGGCAATCTGAATTTCACTGTACCTTAATCGGTACATGTGACAATAAATAAACCTTGAAATTTAATACAGAGAAGTGTAAGGTGTTGCATTTTTGGACGTCCAACAAGAGCGGGCCCTACACAGTAAATGGAGGTGAAGAGGGATCTAGGAGTACAGGTGCATGGCTCCTTGAAGGTCGAGTCGCAGGTCAATAAGGTGGTCAAAAAGGCTTTTGGCACTTTGGCCTTCATCAGTCAGAGTATTGATTATAGAAGTTGGGAGGTCATGTTGCAGTTGTATAAGACGTTGGTGAGACCGCATTTAGAATATTGTGTTGAGTTCTGGGCACCATGTTATAGGAATGATATTGTCAAGCTTGAAAGGGTTCAGAAAAAATTTACGAGGATGTTATCAGGACTAGAGGGTGTGAGCTATAGGGAGAGGTTGAGTAGGCTGGGTCTTTATTCCATGGAGTGCAGGAGGATGAGGGGTGATCTTATCGATGTATACAAAATCATGATCGGGAAGATGCACAGTCACGCCCAGAGGAGGGGAATCGAGGATCAGAGAACATTGGTTCAAGTTGAAAGGGGAAAGATTTAATAGGAATCCGAGGGGTAATTTTTTCACAGAAAGGGTGGTGGGTGTATGGAACAAGCTGCCACAGGAGGTAGTTGAGGCTGGGGCTACCCCATCATTTAAGAAACAGTTAAACAGGTACATGGATAGGACAGGTTTAGAGGGATATGGATGAAGTGCTGGCAAGTGAGACTAGTACATTGTTGGCCAGTGTGGGCAGGTTGGGCCAAAGGGCCCGTTTCCACACCGCATCATTCTATGACTCTAAAGGGCCCTTTCATGTTGTATGAATAGAGTATTTTTAAACGTGCAGAGACACATGCGGGACAGGCAGCATCTATGGATAGAAGGAATGGGTGATGTTTCGGGTCGAGACCCTCTATCAGAGACCCTTACAACTCAGATGCAAATACATCACAGGTACATCCTCTGTCTGCAAGAGGGGAAAAAAAAAAAACATTCCTCGGTTGAAGTCTGCAGTTTTAGTGTCCCTGCCATGCGTCCAAATGCTGCTAAGCTCACCACACAGCTGCTTCCAGCTTGATTAATCTATCTGTGTGCTTAGTTTTATTTTAGATCTGGGTTGCAATTTCACTGTTGAATATCAAGTGAGCTGAAATCAATAGCAAGATGCACAGACTTTCCCCAGACGATGCACTTTCACAATTCACTGCAATCTTTCCCAGACACCATTTTATAACTCATATTTCAGCTTTGCCAACAGATCCTGTTAATGTGGGCAAGTGAAAGACACATTGGGTAAATGTTAATGATGAGGCATGGGCAACTTTCCCCTCACGTCATTGACTGCCATTAGCATTAGAACCATTAAATATTTTGTGCATCATAAATCACAGCTAATGATTGGAGAGATTCTTAATTTACAGCAACATTTGCCGGGTTTCTTTCAGCTATTACCCAGCCAAACACATACACATTAGACATGCACTTTAGGTTACCCTTCACTTTAATCACTTAAATCGATTAATAACAGCTTAATAAGGCAATTGAAATTGAAATTAATGCAGGCTCAGTGTAATAAAACTGCTTTAGCTCAGCAAAAGAGTCCAAATTATGAAGATGTAAACTGTTTATCAAGCTCTTCCCAAACCAAGTTCATCGTTCCACTGAGTTTCCAGAAGATAGACTTTAAGCGCTATCCTAGAATCCAACTACACAGAATGTGGCTTCCCTTTCATTGTCCCACCACCCAAGACAACAGATCCATAAAGCAGATGATTTGTCAATAGACCTTGGAGGCGCATAACTATGAGTGTAAAATTTAATCTTGCTGGGAACGCAGCAGCTCAGGCAGATTCTGTGGCAGAAAATGAACAAACCACAGTGGGTCAGGTCCCTTCTTCAGACTTTATCAAAATTTCCAGCAGCTGCTATCTCACGTGTCTACCAATAACAAGACTTTGCTTTCAATACAAGTTTCATTTCTGGCTGCTTGTCCAATTTAGTGAAAGGGGTTTCTATCATTCAATCAACAGCAGAATTTTCCCCAATCAAGAGACAGCAAACACAGGCTCCATTATGGATAATCCTTACCTTTGAACACTGCTGCTCTCCCTGTAAATAGCACACTCAGCCTTGAAGTCTAATAAGCCACGAACACCAAATCATTTACAATACAAAATATTTTATTACCCAAGTATATTTTACTTATCCTAGAATAAGGGGTAAGGCATTTGGAACGGAGACGAGGAAACACTTCTTCATCCAGAGAGTTGTGAGTCTGTGGAGTTCTCTGCCTCGGAGGGCGGTGGGGACCGGTTCTCTGGAGGCTTTCAGGAGAGAGCTAGATGGGGCTCTTAGAGATGGCAGAGTCGGGGGATGTGGGGAGAGGGCAGGAACGGGGTGCTGATTGGGGATGGTCAGCCATGATCACATTGAATGGCGGGGCTGGCTCAAGGGGCTGAATGGCCTACTCCTACACCTATTGTCTATTTATTAACAAATAATCTCATAACTGAAATCACATCATTTGCTACAATTGAAACATTTAACTGTTGTACCTCACAACTGCCAGAAAACATGTCTATGTAAACTATTCTCATTTGACATTACAAGGGGTTCAGTAATTATAGTTGCCTTTAGTCAAGTGCCTGCTAATGATGACTGCTTCTGCAAGTGAATGCAAATCTGCTGCAGGATGCTCACAATCATTAATTGCTCCCTTTTAATGGAAAAGACAATTTTATCAGATTCCCAGTACGATATTGTACATATAATAAAAAGCCAAATAATTCAACAGATTAGTTTGTCTTAATTGATCGTGCAATCTCCAGTATCATTATTCCAATGTCTGAGTGATTTATCAACAGTCAGTGCAGGCTTCATTATGGATAATACTTCCTTTGAACACTCTGCACTCCCTGTAGGCAACACACTGCACTTGGAATTAAATCGAACAACTGCCCCCAGCCTGCTCTGACAATGAGAGAGGCAGCAGCATTTCAACACACAGGGAACAGTTTGACATAGCCCATTGGGAATAATTTTGACAATCCACACAAGGAAGCAAAAGCATGAGACAAATTGTAGACAAGATGTCCCAAAATGTTGCTGGGGATGGAATGTTTCATTTATGGGGGAGAGCAATGATAACATTTGTTTTCCTGGGAGCAGAGGAGGGCAAGTGGAGCCCTGACAGAGGTATAAAATTTATGAGGCATGGCTAGGATGGATAGCGAGAAATCTTTCCCGTAATAGGTACCAAAGGTTTTCAAGGTGGTAAGAAAGAGGGTGAGAGGGGACCAGCAGGGAAGAAATCTCACCCAGTGGAGAGATGCAATCTGGAATGTCAGGCGGAGGCAGCTAATCTCATATTTGTCAGCATCTGGATGAGCACTTGAATTGCCAAGGAATAAGAGTATAGAGCAAATCCTAATAAATGGGGTGAGTATTGACAAAAAGATAATTGAACATAATACACAAGAACCATTCCAAGCCTGCCCCACAATTCAGTAACACTGATCCCCAATCTCAACTCTACTTTCTGCCCATTCCTCATATCTACCGATTTACTTCATATCCAGAAATGCCACCAAACTTTGCCTTGGATGTATTCTGTGACCAAGCAGAGAATTCTAAAGAGTTAGAATCTCTCAATCATCTCTCAAATCTCTCATCCCAGTGCCAAGCAATCAGCTCTTAACCTGAAACCACAAAGGCACATTGCCTGTGTTAAACTGGCAATATGCTACCTCCCACAGTGAACTTTTATTTTTTTGCAATAACCTTTGATGAAGCACTTCAAATTCCTTGTGGAAATTCCCCTGCATCCACAGCACATTATTTCTTCAAAGAATGACATAAATTGACCAAATATCATTTCCCCATCAGAAAGCAGTTAACTTTTTCCAATTTGTATCAAGTTTTTCCAAGTATCTTACCGCATTGTCTTTAACAACAATTTTAACAGCTTTCTTAATGACAGATGTTTATTGTTCTATTTTCTGTCACTTCCCACATTTCGAAACGCAGAGCTTTAAATGCCATTTCCAACAATGGAACCTTCTCAGAATCTGGACAATTTTGGAAAATCGACCATCTCAACAACCAGTTCCTTTTAAGATCCTGGGACAAAATCAATTAAGACCCAGTAACCTTTCAACCATCAGCCCCAATAATTTGCTCAGTTCCATTTTCCCCCCCAAGTTCCTTCTTCCCCTTAAATTGTAAATGCTTATTCCTACAACAGTCCTCCAATAACATTAAACCCCATTATAAATCTTCCACCTTTTCATTCCCTATGCCACTGATTCCATACTTCCTATGCAAGAGCAAGCAGCATTTGTAATGCCTCAACTGAGTTCACTGTACAAACAGTATAATGATCAAAGGCTGTTCATGGACTGCTGTGAGAAAAGTGATTACATCAAAAGTATTGCATTTGACGTGGTGCTATGGGGCATTGAAGCTTTTATTCAAGTTAGTTCTTTTTTCTAATTTGGAAACTGATTAAAAAGGAGCATGGAAGGGAAATGATGCTTAAACATTCCAAGACTTTCAATCACTTCACTGGTTGAAGCAATAAAATATTATGTTCTAGAATGTAATGCTCGTGAGCAAAGAGGTGGGTGAGGAAAGAGAAAGGATATTTCCTCAATGTTAAAAAATCCTATAGACATTTCTCGGCTGGTGTTAATTTTGACATTGAGACAGTATCACAGGAATCTTTCAATGTCAGGTGTTGACGCTGACAAACAGAGAGCTCTGTTCCAGAAGCCAGAGCCACAAATTTAATTGGGGTTAGAAAGGCAGCAGCAGCACACCACCATCTCCTCATTGCTGAGGAACGCCAGTTAGGAATACCAGCTAAAATCGGGGCATCTATTGTTGCTAGGAGACAAGCAATTTGGCTTAAGGTCAAGGCCAAATTTCTGGCTTGATGAGAAATGATAGGTCATCCAAACAAAATATTAAAAAGTCTGCTCAGTAAGAATAGTGAAAATGAAGTGTTTGCCGCTAAAAATGAAATGGCAGAAGGGAGTGGGTTTAAACGACTACTAGATTGACAGACAGCTTAAAATTAATGAGTATTCGACCCTGTGGCAGAGGTTAGCATCAATCAGCAGGACAAAAGAAGATGGAGCCAAGATGAAAATAGAGGTTCCATTCCACTTAATCTTTTGTTCCCTTTCTTTCCATCCCCATGTTTAAAGTTACCAAACAATTCATCAATAAATACAAGTGTGAAATGATAGTTAAACGTTAACAGTGACACTAGAAGGCAAAAGGAATCAAGTTAAAGCATGAACAAGATAGAATGTTATATTTTATGCAAGAATCACCAGTATCTTATCCACTCAGAACACAAAACTGGATGGAATTTTGAAATAAAAACTGGTAGCAATACATAGCTGGCTTTTGTCCTCACTTTTCCATCAGTGTCCACCTCTGCATTTTTCCTTGCCATAGGTGAAACAGATGCAGTTTGTTCAGCTTTAGTCACCTCCTTTACAAACTTTCAATACATATGTTTTAGCTTGGAGTTTGCCAAGAATGAGCACAAGTCAAATGGGTTGGGAAAGCAGAAGAGCAAAAAAAAACATTCAGAGTGATCCCATCAGGAAATGCCAGACTCTACACCAGAAGAGATAATGGCCATTATTGCTCTTTGGTAAAGAAAAATGCTCATGTTTTTGAGCAATGTCAGGTGCATCTAATCATTAAGGAAACTACTTTTTCCAAAAACATACCTGGCACTCGAGGACTCCCTTCTCTTCCTCCAAAAATGTATCGTAACGTTGCCTAGCTTGGGTGGGCTCTACGAACTACAGACTTAAAATTCAGCTTGCAACTCCTTATTTGAGTTGGACAGCTGTGAATAGGGAAGGGAAGTCTGGGTTCATTTCAAACCAACGTATCACGGCCATATCAAGGCAACGTATGCCTTGACCCAAAACCTCACGCATTCCTTATCTCCAGAGATGCTGCCTGACCCGCTGAGTTACTCCAGTGTTTTGTATCTATCACAGTGGCAATACAGTCAATCATTTTCATTTAGTATCTTTGCACTTAGATTTCAGAATGTTCAAAAAATTGTGGAAAATGAAGTAATGCAGTTTTTATTCTGCTCAGCCATCTGCATTCACCACATGAAGCTTTTTAATCAGCAGCTAGACACAGCAGCTATGATGGCATAATTGTAACTGGTGCTTCAGCTAATAGCATTCTTATTACTGCAATCGGCGTAAGACTCGGCCCATAACCTAGTGCCCAAATACTTGACTGGTAAATTAGTGCAGTACAAAGTGAATGATACAAATTCAAAAAGTGTCACTTGCTCACATGGATGCAAGTGATGCCACAATAGTATTGTAATTACCAGTAGAAATCTATCACCTGTGTTGCAGACATTTTAGTTTAAAATGCACTGAATCAACAATACCATATGGACATTGTACTGCATTGTCCTGGATCCAGTCGAAAACCCCAGCTCTGATCTAACTTGTCCCTCCACACTTTTCTCTCCAATTTTAGTAGTCCTATGGTCCAATTGTCCTGGACACCTACCTATAATGGATGCTCTGAAAAAGGGGAAGGAGGGGAGGGGGGGTCGAAGAGGAGAAAATGAGTCCAGGTCAATTCTAGCTTCCACATTTCAACTTGCAGGAATGGAAATCAGAGGCAAACTGACCTGGATAGAAGATGTTGCTTGCTGGCTCTTCCATGTACAAAGGGACCATTTATGGCCATTATCACACTGCTGCTTATGGGAGCTTGAATGAACATGACTACCGCCTTTCCTATTATTTGCCTTTCCTCATTAGATGCAAGTACTTATAATATATCTGCTATATAATTCGCAGTGCTTTAAAAACAAAATAAAGCAACAGCATTTTGTTAAAACATTGAGGTAAAAGTAAAAGTTAAAAAAAAAAAAAAAATCAGGTGTGTTTTCATAAAATCTTGACAAGTTACAAAGGCAGGCTGATTATTGAAGAACTCATTGTGTACTTTGCATTTTTCTGTACACAAACGGCACACAATTAATAAACATACATGTCACTTGGTCAGAAAATGAAGTAAGAAGGTTTAGACGTACTGGTATGTAGGTTAATTGGCTTGTGTAATGTGTTAATGAGGTTAATGTATAAATTGTCCCTAGTGTGTGGGATAGTGTTAGTGTGCGGGGATCGCTGGTCGACGCGGACTCGGTGGGCCGAAGGGCCTGTTTCCGCGCTGTATCTCTAAACTAAACTGTTTAAAGGTGCCAGTGAGCTGTACTCATGTATGCCATCACAAACAAAAAGTACTGGGGTTACGGCATTTAATTAAAAACAATAGGACTCCACATCTACATTGATAAACTAATCAACACTAAGAATTCTGTTCACTTTGATAATGGGCAAGACATCTCCTTTACCCAGTGATCTTTCACATTTTAGCTTGTGTTACCTTTGCTGTATCAACTCAAGTAATTATTTTGCCAGCGTGTCCCGGTTGAGCTTCCCTCTCACTATTTCATGCTGCTGCAGCCTAGCTCAGCACCCAGACTAAAATTCCCTGCTCCTTTCTTTGGAGAGTTCAGGAGCAGCAGTTTTCAAACTAGAAGCTATCATCTCCCAAACCTTCTCCCATCAGACAGCAAACAAGGCACATAAAGAATAATATGTTTTTATGTTGTACATTCAGCTCTTATCAAAAAGGAAAAAAAAAGTTGAAACACTTCCCATTCTCCTTCAGGAGGAAGACCTATAAATGTGGAAAATATCAGTATTCCCAGGTTACTGGGATGCCCTTTAGCTAACAGTTTCAAGGAATTAGGGAACCAACCATTTTCAGTCAAACCCTTTATCTTTCTTCCTCTAGGGTACCTGCTCTTACCCATCCAATAGTTTTGACAAAACATATGACTTTAAACGCTTTGTGGCGTCAGCTGACACACAGACCACTTATGGCCGAACCCTCATCAGTAGCTACGAACGTTGTCACATGATGTCAGGGGCTAAGGGGAGTGTCCTGCTACATAAGCATATATCACCTTGAGATCACCTGAGTCAACAGGTAGCAGAGTTCGAGACAACACACTCGCTCAGCTACAGCAGCAATGACAATTATGTTAGTGGACCAAACGTACATGTAACACTTGAATAAAGCAACTGTTTATTCACCACGTTTTGTGCCGCTACATTGGTGACCCCGACTATCCAAATTGGAATTTTGGATTTCTCCCGATGCACGAAGCCTCGGAAGACCTGATGTCTGCAGCCGACTACCCAACCCTGCAGAACGACGCTGCCACCAACCTGGCCCTATCCTAAGGTATGCCGCAGGCCGCCCGGCTCAAGGTGCGCGGTCCAGGCCTTGTGTGACAGCCGCCAAGCTCTCCCACATGACCTGCCCGGAACAGACCACCGGAGCTGAGAGGCTGCGGCAGCCGTCGCTTCCCCACCAGCTGCTGCTCACCGGAGCTGAGAGGCCGTGGCTGCCATCGCTACCCCACCAGCAGGCGCTCTTCCACCAGCCGCCGGTGCCCCACCAGCTGCCGCAGGAGCTGCAAGTGTAGCAGTCCCCTGCCCCCAGCATCACCGACGCACACCCAACGGCCCTGGGAGCAGGGAGTGAGCAGGCCCGCCCATTACCCCGCCGGCCGCGGCATAGCCACCTGACGCGGCGGGCTTACCTGTGGCGGCTGCCCGTAGACGTCCTTCTGCTCCTCACCGGCGCGGACCCCGAAGATCCTTGGGTGTTGGCTGCCTGTCAGGCCCAGCGGCGGGGTGGAGTCTCAGCCAGTCGTGAGTCGGCGGTCGCGCGACGGATTCCTCGGCAGCTTACAGACTCCGTCGAGGGCACGGCAGCACAGCCAGTCTCCATCGGCAGCGGTGAGTCCAGTCCTTACCTGCAGCGGTGGGGTAAGGCCCGTCAATGCCGGCCGCCCCGCTCGCATCTTGAATCGCCTTTGAAGGCTGCATCAGCCGGCCGTCAAAATGGCCACCGCGGCCTACAGACACATGGCAGCCTCCCCGACTGCAAAAATGGCCATCACGGCCGGCCGGAAGAGATGCTCGACCTTCCCTGACCACCGTCCACCGCGCCACCTTCCAGCCGGATGCCGTCCCTGCAGCCTGACCACCGGCAACAGCGTCACATTCAGGATGGAGGCTGTCACTGCAACCTCTAGTTTTCCAACACAGCTTCCCATCCTGCACCATGGACACTGGACAATTTGAACTTACCTACCACTTTGCACTCGATTGCTCACTGTAGTTTGTTTTGTTACTTTTCACCCTCGCTCAGCTACAGCAGCAATGACAATTGTGTTAGTGGGCCAAACTTACATGTAACACCTGAATAAAGCAACTGTTTATTCACCACGTTTGGTGCCACTACAGCTTATTGTCTTCTGCCTATCCATTCACATTTTGTGCCAAGTCTTAAAAAGATTTGCAAACACCATGAAAAGCAGTCTTTTAGAAGTGATTAAATAAATCTCAGGATTTACTGCGCACAAGAAGGAAGACAGACCCCTGTGGCACAAACAAGACTATTCTATGTCACATCAAAAGACCAAAAGGAACATCTCAATTGCAGAAAGAAGGAACTGCAGATGCTGGGTTATACCAAAGATAGACACAAGGAAAATATAAAATTTTAATTGAGAGAGAGAGAGAGACACACACACATACACAGAGCAGGTCAGGGAGTATCTCTGAAGAAAAAGTATTTGTGATGTTTCAGACCAGGACCCTTCTTCGTACACCCAAAACATCATCTATCCTTTTTCTCCAGAGATGCTGTTTGACCCGCTGAGTTACTCCAGCACTTGACATCTTTTTCAATTGAAATCATCTGGCAGACCTGTTAAACAAGTACTTTGATTCCGTCTTCACTAAGGAAGACACAAACAAACTCCCAGAAATACTAGGAGACCGAGGATCTAGTGGGAGGGAACTGATGAAAATCTATATTAGCTAGGAAATGGTGTTAGGTAAACTGTTGGGACTGAAGCCAGATGAATACCCAGGGCCTGATGGTCTGCATCCCAGAGTACTCAAGGAGGCAGCTCTAGAAATCATGGACACCTCGGTGATCATTTTCCAAAGTTCTATAGACTGTGGATCAGTTCCTGTGGTCTGGTGGGTAGCTAATGTAACCCCACCTTTTAAGAAAGGAGCAGGAGAGAAAACAGGGAATTATAGATTAGTTAGCCTCATATAGTGAGGAAGATGCTCTAGTCGATTATTAAAGATGTATGAGCAGCACATTTGGAAAGGAGCGACAGGATTGGTCAAAGTCAGCATGGATTTAAGGGGAAAATCAGGCTTGGGTAATCTTCTGGTATTTGTTGAGGATGTAACAAGTAAAATGGATAAGGGAGAGCCAGTGCATGTGGTGTATCTGGGCTTTCAAAAAGCCTTTGACAAGGTTCCACACAAGAGATTAGTGTGCACAATTGGAGCACATGGTATTGAGGGTAGGGTATTGACATTGATAGCGCTGATGGCAGACAGGAAGCAAAGAGTAAGAATTAATGGGTCCTTTTCAGAATCGTAGGCAGTGACTAGTGGGGCGCCGCAAGGCTCAGTGCTAAGACCCCAGCTATTTCCAATATATATTAACGATGTAGTTGAAGGAATTAAACGCAACATCTCCAAGTACACGGATGACACAAAGCTGAGTGGCAGGGTGAGCTGTGAGAAGGATGCCATGAGACTGCAGAGTGACTTGGATAGGTCGGGTGAGTGGGCAGATGTAGTATAATGTGGATAAATGTGAGGTTATCATCTTTGGTGGCAAGATCAGGAAGGCAGATTATTATCTGAATGGTGTCAGATTAGGAAAAGGGGAGACACATGGTTGTGCTTGTCACTGAAAGTAAGCATGCAGGTTCAGCAGGCAGTGAAGAAAGCAAATGGTATGCTGGCCTTCACAGCAAGAGGATATGAACATGGGAGCAAGGAGGTCCTACTGCAGTTGTACAGGGCCTTGGTGAGATCACACCTGGAGCATTGTGCGCAGTTTTAGTCAAATTTAAGGAAGGACACTCTTGCTATTGAAGGAGTGCAGCGTAGGTTCACCAGGTTAATTCCCAGGATGGCAGGACTGACATATAATGAAAGAATGGATCAGCTAGGCTTTTATTCACTGGAATTTAGAAGGATGTGAGAGGATCCTAGAGAAACATAACATTCTTAAGGGGTTGGACAGGTGAAATGCAGGAAATATGTTCCCGTTGTTGGGAGTCCAGAACCAAGGGTCACAGTTTATGAATAAGAGGTAGGCCATTTAGGACTGAGATGAGGAAAAACATTTTCACCCAGAGAGTTGTGAATCGGTGGAATTCTCTGCCATAAAAGGCAGTGGAGGCCAATTCCATGGATGTTTAGGAGAGAGTTAGATATAGCTCTTCTGGCTAAAGGAATCAAGGGATATGGGGAGAAAGCAGGAACGGGGTACAAATTTTAGATGATCAGCCATGATCATATTGAATCGTGGTGCTGGCTTGAAGGGCCGAATGGCCTACTCCTGCATTTATTTTCTACATTTTTATCTATTTTCTTGATTTGCATTTTAGCCAGGACACACAGCGAGGAACATGAACGTGGACCATGACATCCTAAAATTCACTCAATTCTGCCTTCAGAAGCTATAACGATTACAAAATCTGTTGGATGAATTTTTTAAATGCAACGTCGCCCTTTTTTGTTAAACAGAGACTAACATTACCGCAATTTGCAAACACAAAATAACAGTGACACGGTAAAATGCTACCAAAGGGTGGAAAGAAGGGCAAGGGAACAAGTGCTTATCATATTCCACTAAGCTCTCCCATGTAGTATAGATTGCCCTTCAATAGCTGAAGACAAACATTCGATGCGATACCATTGTTTTCTCATTGCTAATGTTACAGAGACGTCATGTACCTGAACGTTTTGTGGTTAAAGCAGCAAAGTGAATTTGCTGAGATCAAGGACATCAGCCCTTTGCTTGTGAACCATAGCTCAATTCATACCTGTTGAAAAGTAATGGGTGCAATTCCCAACACAGACTTGTGCAGACACATGCTAATGCTCCATTGTTGTTACGAGAGTGTGCCACAAGGTTGGAGGCGTGGCATATCAGCTAAATGTTAATCCAAATATCCCATTTGCTCTCAGAAAGAGGAGAAAAATCCCATGAAGTTTCAGTTTCGTTTATTGCCACGTGTACCGAGGAACAATGAAAAGCTTTTGTTGCGTGCTAACCATTCAGCAGCAAAACAATAAATGATTACAATCAATCAATTTACAGTGCATAGCTACAGGATGAGGGAATAACATTTAGTGCAAGGTAAAGCCAGCAAAGTCCAATCAAGAATAGACCGAGGGTCATCAAAGAGGTAGGCAGTTCAGCACTGCTCTCTGGTTGTCGTAGGATAATTTGTTTCAAAGAAAATCAAACATCCTCAGTTGTACTGTAATAACAAGGAGCTGCAGATGCCAGTTTACACCAAAGACAAAAGGCTGGAGTAATTCAACAGGTAAGCCAGCTTCTCTGGAGAACATGGATAGGTGACGTTTTCGGTGAGGACCGTTCTTCAGACTGAAGTCTGTCTTCAGTCTGAAGGGCCCCCGAGCCAAAATGTCACTTATCCATGTTCTCCAGAGATGCTGCCTGACCTACTGAGTTACTCCAGCATTGTGTGTCTCTCTCTATCTCTTATTCAAAATGTTAGAAAACAGTACCACTGTTCTGATTAGTGAACAATTCTATTCTATTATTCTATTCCGTTTGCTGACTGAAAATTAGCTGCCGTCATAGTTGAAGTCAATAAAGTAGTGTATATATAAAATGTTGAGACATCCTGAAATGAATGCAAAAGGCACTACCTAACTAAAAAAAATACAATTGGAAATGTTTAACTGAGGTAGGAACTGTATCACTCAATACACTGCAGATGAATGAAGGTCAAGTGGACAAGGAACAAGAAAATGGCCGGCAAATACTTATCCAAATAGTTGTGATGCCCAGAGGCCTCATTCATGTATCACTAAAGTATTACAGGAAATGTTCTACACCGTCACACAGGGTGAGAGTTCATTGGTTGCAAGGAATAATTGATGCACCAACAGGTATTCAAGCTAAAAGCAACATTCAAAGTCAAAGCTGTTGAATGTTCTTGAAGATTGATGCAAAACGCTGTAGTAGCTCAGCAAGCCAGGCAGCATCGCTGGAGAGAAGGAATGGGTGACATTTCAGGTTGAGACCCTTCTTCAGCAGGCTTGAAGTGGTTTATGTGTGACAGCAGGAATTTGCTGCGCGACAAACCCAGATTCCAAAACATTTTTTTATTTCATAGTCACTACAGTCGGTATTTAGCTCTTCAAAAAGTTGTAAAAGGACACAACAGGAGGCAGAAAGTTGGCACACATTAGGAGAAAAACAATCCTGAATAAATGCATAGATCAAATCAGTCCTGATGTCTCATGATAAAACCTTACATTTCCTCTCCAACCCAAAACATGGCAATAATGAGTGCAAGGAAGACAAGCCTCCTGCTTTTCTTCCCAGATTTTGCACAGGATACAACTTTGCACCCTTTAAACTTAACTGCTGTTATGTGTGGACTCCAAAATAACGAATCAAGAGCCAAGAGTGTTTAACTCTAATATGTACTGACAGTGGAATTTTTACTTGCTGCAGCTTAATAGGTTTGTAAATGCAATAACAGATTATATAATCATAAAAGCACAATAGATTAATAGCCACAACACTATGTAGCTATAGCAATGCAAAAAAAAAGTCCACAGTGCAATCAAAGGAGACAGTCCACAGAGATCATAGGTGCGGAAGTTAGTGTCTTGTAATCTTCAAGAGTCTGATGATTGCTGGTAACAAATTGTTCATGACCATGGCAGTCACGGTTTTCAGTCTCCTCCACTTACAAGAACAATGGAGGTCCCGGCATTGGGGGGGGGGGGGGGGGATGGGGAAAGACCCAACGTGAGGGAGGGGACAAGGGTGGTAAGAACAAAGAGGGACCGCCATGCGGGGAAGGAGAACAATGGTGACTCGGAGTGGGGGAGGGGAGGGGGAGAACAAAGGAGGATCCGGCAGGGTTACTTTGTAACTTTTTCAGCGCTGTAAGTGGCGACCATTTGCATACCTTTGGTAATCAAGCTAAGAATTTCACTGTGCCTTGCCACTTGTGACTATAAAGTATTCGATTCCATTCTTCCAGATGGTGGTAGCAAGAAGAGAGCTTGGCCAGCATGGTGTGGGTCTTCGATGATATTGTTGTCTTTTGGAGGCAGCACCTTTGATGGACTGGGCAGTACCTTTGTTCCTGGGTTTTCAAGTTGTCGAACTGGACCATGATGCAGCCCTGCTTGCTCTCCACCGTACACCTGCAGAAGATCAATAGAGTATTCGGTGATATATTGAAATCATTCATCTTCTAAGTAGAGGCATTGATGAACTTTCTTTCTCATTGCATCAATGTGCTGGGCCCAGGACAAAACTTCAGGGATATGCACGCCCAAGAATTTGAAGTTGCTCACTCTTCATTGAAGATGGATTAATGAATCCTCAGCATTCCCACTGAGGGCAAAAATCAGCTCCTTGGTCTTGCCAACGTTGAAAGAAAGATTGTTGCTCTAGCACCATTCGGAATTTTAATCTCCCTCCTGCACATCGACTCATTGTTACCCAATATTCGTCCAACAATGGTGGTGGCGTTGGAGACACATCTGGCCACACAGTCATAGGATAGACTGAGTAGAGCAGAGAACTGACCACACAGCCATGAAGTACCCTTGTTGATGATTACTGAGGACATCTGGCCAATCTATATTGTGGTCTGCTGATGAGGGAGTCAAGGATCAAATTACATAGGGATGAACAGATACTGGTTTATAGTTTGATAAATTTAGAGGGAATTATAGTATTTAATGCCCAAAACCGCTCCATCAATACTCACAATAAAGTTACCAAACAAACAAAATTATTTTGTTTTAAATAGCCCAGTTAACTTAACCTTCAGAAAACAGCTAAAACTTAAAATAATTGCAACGAGCAACTTGTTCAGTCAACATTTAACGATGTCCAAGGTATGGCGAGGCAAATTGCTAAATGTACCAAAAACAGTTTAATTAAATCCTATTGTATCATGAATTGTATTCCAAGACCTTCCCCATCCCTTCTATTAGAAGTCACCTTCTGAGCCGTTCCATCTTGCAGTGTTACGACTCCAGAATGCTAGGTCCTCACTTACACCGCTTTATCACAGATACCAGAAACTATAGCCTGCAGTTCCAACAAGTGGTGTGTCAGTCTGTTGACAGCACCAATGGACAGGATAGTCCTTTCAAGTAAGAGGGAGAGTGGCCATGTCCCCTCTACTCTTTCAGCACAGATGAAGGGTCTCGACCTGAAGCGACGACTGTCCATTTCCCTCCACAGATACTGCCAGGCCCACAGAGTTCCTCCAGTAGATTGTTGTTACTCCACATTCCAGCATCAGCAGTCCTATGCATCTCCATATACAGGCAGGGCCGAGGTTACACAAGGATTCCTGACATGTTTGTGAGCTTATTTCTCCACATTCAGAAACACATCATATTGCCCCCCAGAAAGCAACCCATAATTGCATCACTGCATTCACTTGCTATAATCCTTTCATTTTTGCAAACTAATCACATTAACACTTCCCGTAATTAATCTAGTGAACTTTATACTGTCTCTAGTGATGAATATGAAATATTACTAAGAATAAAAATATGAGAAAATTTCAGAATTCCACAAAACTGGTCATTCATAACCTGTATGGATTAACATTCAGATACACCATGAACTGAGCACAAAATGATTTTATCCACATCAAGTCAGCAATGGCAGATTTAACCTTGAATAAAATTGGGTTACACAAGTACAACAAACGAAAGTGTTGGCTAATTCCAAAAAACTGATGTCACTACCCATTTTTATTTATGCATGACTATTACTTGAATTACAAGTGATCAAAATGAGCAAGGGACTATATAATGAACTGAACTCTCAGCCAAATTACTAGACAGAAATATGACATGCTCCAGAAAGAAGGCAGGCTTTGTGTATTTCCTTGCAAGTCTATCCTCCCAGCTGACCCAATTAACACAGGATGCGCTTTGTATCTGTCATTTCCTTTTTCTTCTTGTTAAACAACAAAAACAAAAGGAAAGAAAGAATATAGCTTGCCAGACATCTCAAAAATTTAAATTAGATTTAAGCTGTACTTTAGCATCAGATAAGTGCTTTACAGAAACATGGCATACCAGCTACAGCTTTCTTGTGGGAAAAGTCTGCACTGGTGTTTATTTAGTTTTAAATCTGAAAATCCCTTCCAATCTGGAACCAAGCAATGTTTAAGAGACTACTCAATTTTATTGTCTTCTTTCGCACCTTCCCCATTTCCTTCACGAACGGTTCCAAAATACACAATGGAGTCTGCAGTCCAAGTAAAAGAGAAAGTGAAAATTATTAGTGTCCATCAAAGCACATTTTGGGGAACCGTGAAAAACACTAATTTCCCCTCAGATATTACTGTCTACTTCCTCTTTCAACATGAAGTAGTTCAAATTACTACAGTTGCCCTTGCAAATAAAAAGCCAAACTTCAGTTTGTATTGGCTATCCAAGAGTTCCAACATAGAATAGCCCTTTCTAAATGTCAGTCAGTCTCAACTTAAAATAAAAGGACATGTGAATAGAAAGGAGATAGAAGATTTTATTTAGTCAGGGGGGGGGGGTGATGAATCTGTGTAATTAATTGCCAGAGACAGCCAAGGAGGTCAAATCATTTGTTTTTAAAGTGGATATTGACAGATTCTGCATTGGCAAGGTTGTGGAGAGTTGGGGGGGGGGGGGGGTGTGGAAGGAAGGAGAATGGGGTTGAGAGGGAAAGATAGATCTGATACGATTGAATGGCAGAGCAGACTTGATGGGACAAATCTCTGTTCCTATGACTTATGAATAGGCCCGACTATGGGTGAACTGGGGATGGGAGTGGACTTTGCTGCCTTCCCCCACAGTGGAAACCATTGTGGGGGGATGTTTTTATGTTTACTGTTAAATTCTTTAATGGTGTGTATTATCTTCATTCGTGTGCTGCAGTGGCAAGACAAATTTCACTACACCAATTGGTGTATGTGATAATAAATGTCCTTTGTCCTTTGAACTTGTTTGCTGGGGCACATGGTGTTCCATTTCCCACACCACAGTATCAACGATCTGCTCCGGAGACATTTAAGCACCATCACCAGTGACAATAATAAACTAAACAAGTACTTTCCTCACCCTTCGCCCTCTACACCCAAACAAATGTCGCGAGCAAGCAGAAAAAAAAAACATGTGCTAGCGTAACTCGGCGGGTAAGGCAGCATCTCTGGAGAACATGGATGGGTGGCATTTTGGGTCGGGCCCTCTCTCGCCCGAGATGCTGCCCGACCCGCTGAGATATCCGGCACTTGTTATGTAGTTGCACCTGCAGTTCCTTGTATCGAAATAGTTACACAACGACGCCATTCGGCTCAAGACACTCACAGCACCTTCCTTCAAGCGCATATCCCACCTCTGAGGTACCAGTTTCTTTTCAGGCAGTTCCTTGGAAAAAGTGATGACATATTTAGCTTCTGTTTTGTGGTGCCAAGAGGTCAATATGGAACTAGAGGCCACTATAAGGCATGCACTAATTTGCACATTGCTGGGTTTTGTGGTTCTCCCCATGTATGGACATATAGGTGGAAGGTAGGAGAACAAGTGGGGACTTATCGGGCATCAAATAGAACACACCAGGAAATGTTGCAGAATGGGATTGCTCCAAGAGCCAGCACAAATCCTCCTGTATTTAATATTCAACCAAAAAAGGTCTGAAGAGTGCCAACACAAAACGTCACCTATTCATGTTCGCCGGAGATGCTGCCTGACCCGCTGAATTACTCCAGCACTTTGTGTCTTATCTTTGGTACAATTATAAATCAGCATCAGCAGTTCCTTGTCATTACAACAAAACCCATGGCTGCTTCGGTTAAAATTGTACACTCAGTGTCAGGGTCCTAGTGCCCCAAGGTTATCACAGATACTCCAAGGAATACATTTGAAGTTAAATCTAATCTCAAGGTTCAAATTAACTTGTAAAGTATGAGAAAGCGCAGTCAACCAAAACCCTGGATTAGGTTCCAGCCCTATCATTCACTCTTTGGTGTCCATTATTCCACATGCATTAAATGAAGGGCACCACATGCTGCTGAATTACAGTGAAATGAAAGCCATGTTAAATTATTAACATAGGCTCCACTATCTTCATCAAGCTGTGTGACATTTCAATTCAAATGAATTGTGGAAATTGGTAACATGGGTACATTTATTCATTTCCAGTGGAAATATTATATTGGCGAACCAGTTGTTTGGTGTTTTCTCAAAATTGTATGCAAGATTTACTGCAGGCTCACAATTCACTTCCATATACACACACACACACACACACTCTTCCCTACAGCAACAACAGTTGCAGTTAATGTGTTAAGTGTAGAATTTCCTTCAGATTACTGCAGGTCAAAGGGGGTGAAGGTACTAGAGGGTGGTTGGGATAAAACAAAATGCTGTCTAAAAAAAAATAAAATGGGTGCTCAACCTAATTTTCACATGCAAAATAACATTTTTTAGACCACATTCGAGCTGATGCAATAAATTTTGATAATGCCCTCATCTGTTTTGTTCTTCATAGATTTAGTCAGTTACCTCAACACATTTTCTTCCCCTTTTAAACTGCTGAATTTCCTCAGAACTTTTGAGATAAAAATAAAGTTTTACGGCTAAGCCAAAATAACAGGTTTACAAAAGGAGAAAAAAAAAAAATTCCCAGTTAAACAAGAGGCACTGCTGACGTGTCTGTGGTGCACAAGAATGTAAAGCCGTCAGAAATATTTTACTAAAATGAGAACACAGAAGATTCAAGATCTAACTTTGTGTTCGGTGTCTGCTCCCTTCTGATTTATAGTGTACTGATTCTGCCAAGTGAAAAATATAAGTAACATACATAGATCAAGTGAACTCTGCATAATTTCCTAAACAGATAGGAAAGTGGGGCATAACTGGAAACAAAAGTGTAAATCAGCAAAGCCTTTGAACAGAGCAAAATGAATTAAATGACAAAGCAGAAGAAACATGATCCTAAATTGACAATTCCTGCTGTGCCAAATGAGAGTCCAGTTGTTGTATTACACAGATAAAGATTGGTATTGAAAAGGGTGGCTACTCCAAACATTAAGAGCTGCCAAAAAGCAACAGGATCTTAAAACAATCGAAACCACGAAAGTTAAAGTCATGGGTCCGCCACAAAAGGCTTGGGAAAGGCTTGCCACAAAAACCAAGTGCCAGTGGCTACAAATCACTCCACTTCACAGTGAAGGGAAGAAAACACAACAAGTTTGTGGCATGGATCTTGCAGAATGGTCTGTGCCTCTAGGATAGAAATGGATCAGGGCCCTAGGATAGTGGCAGCACAGTGGCAGAGTTGCTGTCTTACAGCGCCAAAGACCAGAGTTCAATCCCGACTACGCGTGTTGTTCGTAAGGAGTATGTAAGTTCTCCCTGTGATCGCGTGGGTTTTCTCCAGGTGCTCCAGTTTCCTCCCACACTCCAAATACATACAGGTTGGTAAGTTAATTAAAATTATCCCTAGTGTATGTTAATTGGCTTCTGTAAATTGTAAACTGTCCCTGGTATGTAGGATGATGCTAGCGTGTGGGGTGATCGCTGATCAGTGCAGACTCGGGCGGCCTCTTCCCACTCTGTGCCTCTAAAGTCTAAAGATAGAACAGAAACATGCCCTTTGGTATATAATGCCAAGTTAAACTAATCTCTTCCACCCGCATGTGATCCATATTCCTGCATATCCATGTGCTTATTTAAAAGCCAGATAAATACCATTGTCGCATCTGCCTCCACCCCGGCAGCACATTCCAGGCACTCACCACTATCAGGTACGATCACAGCGTTTAAGAAACATTCGGACAGATACATGGAGAGGGCAGGTTTAGAGGGATATGGGCCAAACACAGACAGGTGCGACTAGTGTAGATGGGACATGTTGGTCAGTGTGGGCAATTTGGGCCATTGCCCAGATGTCTCCTTCAAACTTTGACCTTCTTGCCTCAAAGCTATGTCCCCGAGTATTTGATATTTCCACCCTGGGAAAGTAGTTCTAACCATCCACCCCATGCCTCATATCATTTTATATACTGTACTTCGATAAGGTCACCTCAACCATCGACGTTCGAGTGAAAACAATTCATGTTTGTCCCATCTCTCCTTGCAGCTAATGTCCTCTAATCCAAGCAGGATTCTGGTACACCTCTTCTGAACCCTCTCCAAAGCTGTCACATCCTTCTTGTAATGGGGCAAACAGAACTGCACATAATACTCCATATGGCACCAAACCAAAGTATTATAAAGCTGTAACATAGCTTCAACTTGTACTCAATGCCATGACCGATGAAGGCAAGTATACTATACGTCTCGTGGCATGTGAGAGGAAAGTGTCGGAGCTCCGACCAGCGCGGCCCATGGACTTCGGGAGTTGCGGTCTCCGGGGAGGAAGCGGCCGTTGCAGACACTCCGAGCCGCTGAGTGTTCACCCGACGCCAGAATTCCATCATCCGGCGAGAGAGCCTGAAGCATCGGGCTGCCGTATCGGCGACTGCGGAGGTCACAATGGGCCCGACTATGGGTGAACGGGGGACGGGACTGGACTTTTATTGCCTTCCCCCACAGTGGGAACCATTGTGGGGGAATATTTTTATGTTTGTTGTTAAATTCTTTAATGCTGTGTCTTATCTTTATTTGTGTGCTGCAATGGCAAGTCAAATTTCACTACACCAATTGGTGTATGTGATAATAAATGTCATTTGTATTCTTTGTACATTAATGGGCCTGTCCCACTTCTTACTATTTTTTAGGTGACTGCCGGCGACTAGGTTGTTGCCACATGGTCGCCGGGGTGTCGCCTGTATGATCGTGAGTAGTCTCCTCAGTCACCCAATGAGTCGTAGCGTCTTTCCCGTTGCCGCTGGATTTTCAACATGTTGAACATTTTCTGAGACAGTCGGCGACAGTGGGTTTAACACCAACGAGCACAGCTTGACTGCGTCTGACGTAGGTGCTGTCGTAGTTATCGTCAGGTTAACATAGGTTGTCGCCGGTGCTGACCGTTTTTTTTGGTTGTTAAAGTAATGATTCCATTTCAAATTTTATGTCGAAGGGGGTCCAGTCACCGTTTTTTCAGCGACCTGCTACGACTATGACTGTCGCCGGCAGTCGCCTAAAAATAGCCTAAGTGGAATAGGCTATATACAAGCCTCTTAATCAAGAGTCCGTGCTTCATTAAAGGAGCATTTCCAGTGAATTGAAACGCATGATCTGCTAAAAGAGCAAATTGCAAGCAGAACCAATGGACAGCATACTTAACATGAATGAAAATGGACAAATTGCACTATACCTTTAGCCAAGCTGACAAAATAAAAGGTGCTTCTAGCATTAATCCAATCTCCATTACCCCAATGAACAAAATAAATCTGCGGGCCAAAGTTTGACTTTGGGGGGGTGGGGTGGGAAAGAAAGGGGATCCTAATAATTAATTCCAACCATATCAAATTTGAGTAGCAAAACTAAAAAAAAAACAGCATTATCTACATTAATGGGAGAAAAATAACACCTAAATAAAGTAATCAGGTCTGCTCAGTATCAGAAGTTACAACTTTCTCTGTACCTTTGGTATGTTTGTGTTGAGTATTTGGTCTGCAACAAATATGGCAGACATTTTATCCAGGCTAATTAAAAAATTATGCCAGCAAAAAGTGTTTAAAAGCAGTTTCCAATGGACTTCACCAGTCATTTAAAGAGATAATAAGTAAGATGCAGGCATTTCAGCCTACATGTATGCAGATCATCAAACACCTATTTACACTAATTCTACATAACATTTTATTTTCCCCTATTCCCATCATCCATCCTAGACTTACCCATTCACCTACAGACTAGGGACAATTACCTTGGCCAATCTGTCAACCTGCATGTCTTTGTAGAGCTCAGTTTAGTCTTGGGTTGTGTTCTCAGTGGGTTTTGAGAGTTAATGTTCACCGAGACAAGTTACAAAGGTGCAGCTGCCACGACAGAGTTGTGAACACAGGGTTCCCTTCCCGAGATCAGTTTGCAAGCCCAACTGTTCACAAGTCGAGATGAAGATAAACAGTGCATGGGAGAGGATCACAGACACAGCTGTATCAGGAGAGCGAGGGGTGCATGGAATGTTGCCAATAACCGGCCTCACTGGCTTAGTGAATGAGTGAGCAAGTCTGACTTCCAAGGTGAGAAGGAAAAGGGAAGAAAGAGAGAGAAGGGATTCGATTTCCCCCTTCCCACCTGAATGAAGATGCCAGCAGCCCTGAACCAACCAGCAAACCCATTCCAAAGGTCTCCAGAAAACTTATTTGTTTGTATATACAGGGGTTTCTGTGACTCGGGGAGGACGTGCACCTATATTGGAGGTACTCGCCCAACAGAAGTAGCGGGAACAATGTATCACAAGATCACACCAGTTGAACACACTGTTCTTATACATCGGCGAGACCAAATGTAGACTGGACAATCATTTCGCTGAACACCTTCGCTCAGTCCGCCTGAACCTGCCTGATCTCCCCGTTGCTAAACACTTTAATTCCCCTCCCCATTCCCACACTGACCTTTCTGTCCTAGGTCTCCTCCATTGTCAGAGTGAGGCTAAACGCAAATTGGAGGAACATCACATTTTGCTTGGGCAGCTTACCCCGTGGTATGAATTTTGATTTCTCTAACCACGTAACCATGGCATTCTCTTTCTCCATCCCTCCCCTACCCAAGTCGCACCAGCTTCTCGTTTTCACCCAACTGCGAACAATGGCCCGTTTCCTTTATCATCATTACTTTTTTTGACATATCTTTCATTCATTGTTCATTATCTCTCCACATAATTGTCTATATCTCTCGTTTCCCTTTTCCCCCGACTAGTCGGAAGGGTCTCGACCCGATATGTCACCCATTCCTTCTCTCCAGAGATGTGGCCTGTCCCGCTGAGTTACTCCAGCTTTGTGTCTACACTGTTCTTAAACGTGTATACACACACTACAAACTACTTCTGAAAGTGAATTCCTTTGTGAACAAAATCAGAATGTTTGCCACTTTACCTTGTGTTGTTTTTGACCTGGGAGGGCTTTGTGATTCCTTACTCAGTAATGACATGTAATAGTAAGATTATTTACCAGTTTAAAGTTTTATCTTTATTTTATGAGGAGTTACGTTGAGGGATTACGTGAAGGCCCGCCAGCCCGCATGCGCATCAATCTTCAAAGCATCGGTGTGAAATCACAGATAACAGTAGTTGAACTGAATATAGTAAGATTAGAGATAATAGAATACCAGTTGACCTTTATGATAGAGGGTTGGGAGTGGAAGGCACGTAATCCCTCAACATAACGCCTCATAAAATAAAGATCAAACTTCAAACTGGTAAGTTCTCATTTAATCTTACTATTTTACTTCGGAGTCACGTGAGCGACTACGTGAAGATTTCAAAGCTCTGTGATTTCATGCCGTGGAAACGAGTCCATGCATCTCACACTGCATCAGTTGACCAATGATGAGTGAACATTAATAATGCATTCAGACATCACCGTCTATATCTCTCAGTTCCCTGATCCCTGACCAGACTGAAGAAGGGTCTCGACCCGAAACGTCGCCTATCTCCTTCGCTCCTTTGATGCTGCTGCACCCGCTGAGTTTCTCCAGCATTTTGTATGACCTAGATATAGACATGTTGATGCTTTTAATGAACAAATAATGATAATAGTAACCTCCCTCAACCGGGAGGAAACTATAAACAGAACCGAAAATAGAGTTGGCAAATACCCCCGGTCTGGCAATGGGTTAGTTCTAAAATGTTTTGAAAAGATCGTTCGTTTGACCATCCTGCAGCGGCTAGGATGTGGTCCTGCGAAACGTCCATAATCCGGCTGCTGACGTCGTTGCAGCCTAGGTGGAGTGAGACCTGAATGTCAGTGTTCACTCCCGTAAGCCAGAACCTGTTTTAACTACCTGGAGATGGTCTGTAGTGATACCTTCTTATGAGGCTTTATGTGACTAACAAACAAACAACTCCGTCCAAGGACCCCGACAGTCTTTTCAGGTGAGGCAGAGGTTCACTTGCACCTCCTCCATCCTCATCTACTGTATCCAATGTTCCAGATGTGAACACCTATACATCGATGAGACCAAGTGCAGGCTCCGCAATCATCTCGCTGAATACCTCCGCTCAGTCCACCTGATCTGATCTCCCGGTTGCTATACACTTTAACTCCCCCTCCCATTCCCACACTGATCTTTCTGTCCTGGGCCTCCTCCATTGTCAGAGCGAGGCCCAGCACAAATTGGAGGAACAGCATTTCATATTTTCCATGGGCAGCTTACACCTCAATAGTATGAACATGGACATCTCTAACTTCGATAACCCTTGCTTTCCCTCTCTCTCCATCCCTCCCCTTCCCAGTTCTCCGACCAATCTTACTGTCTCCAACTACATTTTATCTCTGTTTGCTTTGTTGCATCTTCTCCCAGCTAACAATGATCTATTTTACATTTTCCTTGATCTCCAATCCCTTGTCCTATTTTCACATCTTACACTTCCTTATCTATGTATTTCCCTCTCCCCTGACATGTCTGAAGGGTCTCGACCCGAAACATCACCCATTCCTTCCCTCCAAAGATGATGCCTGTCCCGCTGAGTTACTCCAGCATTTTGTGTCTATCTTTGGTTTAAACCAGCATCTGCAGTTCCTTCCTACACAAGTGAGGGGGGGGGTGGCATATGGGAGGGCAAAGGCCAGAGATGAAAAGGAATGGAAAGGGCTGCAAGATAACAAGAGGAGTGAAATGCAAAGCCAGAGACAGGGATAAAAGGTGGAAGGGGAAGTGGGGCAGGATAGTGGGGAAGTGTGTGTGTGCGCACATAGTTGGGGTAGAGGGAAGAGAGGGGATTACATGGGGATGGGGTGGGGGGGGGGGGAGACTTATCGAATATTGGAGAATTCTATGTTCAGACGTTTGGGCTGTAACTACTCAATATGATTTTCTTCCATTAAGCCAATCCAGACCAATGCAATTGTAACTGCAATTGTCAAAGTCATATCGATTAATCAACTTTAATTCAATAAAAAAAATTCATGCCAGATGACAGAAGCACTATCCTCCAGTTTCCTTTCTGTTTTAAATAATACTTTGAAGTTTGTTTTCAGTTTGATCATAATTTTAACCATAGCCAGTAATTGTCTGATGTACCCCCTTTAATTTTAAAAGTTTATATTTTACGATTCCACGATTTGAATTAGCAAAATAAGACAAAATAAATTGTATTTCATATCCATGTTAACAGAGTAGCCATGAAAGACATTTAAATATGACATGGCTTTCTAACTCCCCAGAGTTCACTACAATACTAGATTGATCAAGTTTTGTTTTTTCCAATAAGCAGGCAGCAAATGTCAAATTATTCTAAATATATTCAAGGGCAACGTGACCTTTCAGTATTCAGGCAGAGACAAATTGTTATTTTCCTCCATTAAGTTAATCTAGACCAAGACAACTGGAATTGCAATTGGTTTACGTCAGATTTGTTAATTAATTTTAACGCAATATAATTCCTGTACTATTTTCTAGTTTAAATAATTCTTAACCGGCCGATCAAAAAGATTTTTGCAAGGTTTTTAAATTGATATGTGAAAACCAACAAAGGGTGTTTATACACACAAGAACGGGGACAGGTAAGTGCAGGATCAGATCAGAGACATGCGAGGGTGGGGCACTAGGATTTGTCACCCGCTGTTGCTGGAGAATATTCAACAATGTCTAAACAAGTGGTTGGCCCAGTGGCGCACCTGCCGCTTCAAAGCACCACAGATCCAGATCCAATCTTGATCTCGGCTGCTGTCCGTTTTCTCCGGCTTCTTCCAACACCCCAAAGACACCTAGGTTTATCGGATAATTGGCCATAAATTGCCCCCAGTACGTAGGGAGTAGATGCGAAAGTGGGAGAACATAGAATCAGCTTGAAAGGGTGATGGATGGTCAGCAGGGACTCAGTGGGTCAATGGGCCTATTTCTATGCTGCATCTTTAAACTAAACACATGGCCAACTCAAAAAGTAGTACATTTTAACAGGGGAATTAAAAATGTGCACCCGACTCCCTTTAAATTGAATCATACCTTTGTATTTTATTACTTGCGTTTAGGCTACACATTGAACTTGGGTCTGATGGAAAGTCATTGACCTGCAATACAAACCCTGTTTCTTCAAACACATTGATGCTGCCCAATTAGAATCTTTACACAAGTTCTTGTAAACTGGTTTGAGGTTCAAGCAGCTATTCATGCCCCACGGACCAGTTTGAAAGCAGCCGGGCTCTTCCTTGAGTACCACTTTTAGTTCACCCAATTCACAAATGGTGCAAATCTTTATTTAAAAAAGGCTTGTCGGTCGACTCTAATCCTTTATTTTCTGCATGCAAGGCTGCAGTTACTCTTGCCAGAAAGCCAAATATCTTATGATGTTCCAACAACAAGTCATGATTCCACATCAAAATGGTCTCGGGTAAATACATTTGAAACTTAGCCTCTAACTTGAACTTTCATGACAGAATAACACTGACCAACTATCAACCATGAGGTTCATGTACCTCTCCCCTTCCACTTCATTCAATTCCATGCACATATCACAACTCCAACAATAATGTGTCTGATTGTGCAGAAATCCAGATGGGTTGACATCTGCTTCATCTGGTTCTGCTTCCCATACTCATTTTAAATACCAGACTCACATGAACATTGTAATATTATATACTAACTTCAAAAGTGAATGTTAAATATGTTAGGGCAAAGCTTGGAGAAGTTTGGTTTATTATTGTCACATGTACTGAGGTACAGTATAAAGCATTTGTTTACACACAATCCAAAAATGACATACATAAACACAATTAAACTGTTCACACTGCACAGATAAAGGATAAAGGGTACAACATTTAGTGCAAGATTTAACATTGAGGACCAATAAAGTCCAAATAAAGATAATGTAGCATCTCTGATTCAAGATCCTTCACCTATTCCTTTTCTCCAGAAATGCTGTCTGACCAGCTGAGTTACTCCAGCTTTGTGTGCTCTTCTTCGGTTTAAACCGGCATCTGCAGTTCCTTCCTACACTAAAGATGGTTCAAAGGTCACTAAAGAGTTAGAGAGGTCAGGACTGCAGTCTAGTGGCTGAGATGATGGTTCAGTTGCCAGGTAACAGATAACATCCCATTGCCCAAAATACTTGCTAATCTGGCAGCAAAATCTCAGGTGTCAGATTATTGGTGTTTTACAGTACTAGGAAACCAGTCTATCATTGCCTACACACAATGTCTGTTCCCGATTGGGATTCGCCATTTAACCACTGAACTAGTGCATGAAGATGTGAGGATGTTGCCACGACTTAAGGGCCTAAGTAATAATGTGAGATTGGAAAGTAGGCCAAGCAGGCCTTTTCATTGTTGGGTGGGGATGCAGAACATAAAGTTTCACATGGTTATGGATATGTCGTTCCCACAACTAACTCCATTATGTCTAACCACGCCATATATTTAGATTGCATTTTTAACATGACAATAATTTGGACTTGTCCTTCGCCTTTTAAGCAGAATGGTAATTTCAACCACAGATCACTGAAATAAGAGCTGATCATGTCGGAATGCATGCCAACAACACCTGCAATTTAGATCTCCTCAATTAATCTATTCAAACACAGATGTGTAAATTGTGGCAGATGATTTCAAGTGAAATTAGATAATAGATAACAATAATTGTGGCAGGTTTAGTTAGTGGCTGGTGTACAACAAGCTCAGTAACTTTGCAGCAATCAATCTGTTTCGCTGGCAAGCCACATTTACCGAGGCCATATATTTTGGAAGTGGGACGGCAGAACACGCGTCAGCCACAGCCACAATGTTGAAATACAAGAAACAGCACCAACCATTAGCCTCACCAATATTCAAACAGTGAATTGCAGCCGAGAAATGCTCCAACTTGTCTCAGCATCAAAGCCATCAGTGATGCACATAACCAGGTATATTCCGTGCTTCGCGCTTATTGTCCATGACAATCAACTGCTGGACCTCTAATTCTCATCCATCTTGCCGTTATTTCTCTCCTTCAGCAATCATGCATTCATTATTCGTGCCTGGACAGGCTTGGACTCTCATTGCAAGTATGAAGCGTTTTAAGAATCATGGTAAACTAGAAAATGTGACAAGGTGACATTCATGAAGGTGAATTATGACTGAATTAGGAAATGGCCATGGTAAACTCATGGACTTGGAGTAGATCAGACCAAATTACTGTCCTAATACAAGAACTATTCCGTTCTCTGCCCCATTCAAAATGCATTTATTTACACCAGGCCGAAGATTTCAGAAGCAATGGTTGGATCTTGATATCCTTTACATCAAGAAAAAGCTCAGCCAAAATGTGAAATCACTTTTGATTTTGTGTTTAAATAGTTCCAATTAAGAGGACAGTTCACAACTCCATTAATGTACATGAATGTATATAGCTCAGTACTAGCTCTCATAGTACTATGGCTGCCCAACTTACAATTCAAAGACAATCAAATATTAGGCTCAATTAGACTATCAACGTCTCTGTTATAACCCAGTACACTAACTGCATCAAACAATTGTTTTCATCTTGAAGCCTTTACTATGCTGGCTTACGAATATCACTGATGCATTTTCCCCCAAGAGTTCTGCAAAGAAATGTTTTCTTTCTCCGTTCCACTGCCCTAAAGATCCACAGAATGTGGCAACTGGCAGCAATCTCGCCCCCACTGCACATTCTCCACAGGCAATTGTAGACAGCGGATTACCTATTCACCTGCTGCATTATGATCCATTCTCCCAAAAGATCTGTTCCTCTGCTGGTCTGGATTCACTAAGCAAAGTGTGAAGATAAATGTGGGACTAAAGATGCACCCAAAGCCTATTTGAAGAAATGCAACATCCCACCAAATCCTGAGACTATCTGGCCCATCACTGCTCCGAGTGGAAAAGCAGCATTCAGATTGGTATCGAGAAATTTGAGGACAAGTGTAAACAGCAGGAATTCATCTACTCAACCACCCCATCCCTTGCTCCATCTTGGGGAAGAAACTCCAGTTCCCACAGTTACATCATCAGCCACCTCAGAAACACAGAGGAACTAAACCCTGCTCAGAGGGAAAACCCAACATCATGCAGCTTCCCATATTCCTACCTGACAAGAGAAAACACAACGCTGCAACCAAAACTTACCTCATCGTGCTCCAGAACCACGATATGGAACTTTCATTGGGGGGGTCATGGAGGAAAATAACTGAGGTACAGATCTTGCTGGAAAAAAAGTAGATCTGGAGGAAAATTACTGAGGTGAAAAAAAGCTGTTAACATGCTGGAGTAACTCAGCTGGTCAGGCAGCATCTCTGGAGAACATTGGTAGGCAACATTTCAGGTGACCCGAAACATCAGTTATTCGTGTTCTGCAGTGATGCTGCCTGACCTGCTGAATTACTCCAGTGATGTATTTTTTGTAAACCAGCATTGGCAGTTCCTCGTGTCAGAGTTGAAATTACCGTGGATGACCGACCTTGCATTAATCCTTTCCAGTGCCGACACAAATAGGAAACATTGGACACCTTTTACCTTGTTGTTATTCAGCTTCTTTCACATCTTTAGGCGCCTCTGCAGTCTACAAAGTATTATTTTAGTCATTGGCGTAATGCAAGAAATATGGGTGGCATTTAGCACAAGGTCAAGTCAAGGAAAGAGTATCCGAACAATGTCTATTTGGTAAATGTTAAACGAGAAGTAAATATTGAATTGTACGGATAGCTCACCACAAAATGGCCACATGGTCAGACAGGGTGTCGTTGCTTCACCCACTGACTGCATCACCAACAGTGCAGCACTCCTTCAATCCTAAAATCGCGCACTCAGGATGATCTTGCATCCATCGCAAGTTGGCAAATTAATAAAAGCATTGTTATTATTTATGTGCAATAGCAGTTTTGTTGCTTTTAATAAATGCAACTGACCTAAATTACGCAAGACAGTTCTCCTCCACGTATTTCTCTAGTTAAAAAAAAAACAGTTCATCGGATAACCTCAATTCCTTGAACTCATTATTCAGCTAAGAAAGGTGTTAAGACACAAACTACATTCAGGACATCAGTCACACTACATGATGAGCCAGCAACATGTGGTGTCCGGAGCAGAATCCATATGTCAACATGCATTTCAGATTGGATGCTCAATCACCCAAGGACACATGCAAAGCATTTCAAACAATACAGATAAATTATATGCCTGTGTGGATTGGTAGTGAAGAGACAGTCGTGGCAACGGTTGAAAGTTGATATTGTTTGGCTTTTGTTCAATTCATTAGTTTATTCAATTGTTCAAAGAATACAATATCTTAAAGTTAATCTTTTGTAGCCTAAATTTCCACCACCCTCTTGCCAAACCTATTTTACATCTCATTTTCTTTCAACAGACAAGACATTCAGTCTATCAAGTCTATACCATTGTCATTCCTATTCATTCACATATTTCCATGCACCCACTTCTCTAACCACTGCCCAACTCCTGAGTCACCCGTCATCCACTTATAACAGGGGTAACTTACAAATGCCATTTAACCTTAGAACAAAAGGGGGAGGGGGAAGAACTGGATAATTATTTCCCCAGGTCAACAACAGCAAAACCCCTTCATAAGATCTCTCTCCTAGAGAGTATAAACGATCTATCCAGTTGCAGTCATTTTGGTCCAGCAGTCTCACCTTTTGAAGAAAATAATTTATTTCAGATCTGTCATGTTCTTAAAAGCTGAACTATTTTGGTATAACATTACAAGTCTAAATGGATGCCTTCAGTTCAACAGGACCTGCAGATCACAGCCTGCTTGGATCACCATATTTAAAAAATGATCTTTAATATTATAAAGGCAAAACAATTTTCCAGCAGTCCTTCCCAGCAAACAATTACTAAATGTATCACTTCATCTTAAAATTGACTGCACTCAAATGCAGTACACAAAACTATACTAAGGACGGCACAGCGGTAGAGTTGCTGCCTTACAACGAATGCAGCACCGGTGACCCAGGTTCGATCCCGACTACCAGTGCTATCTACACTGATTTTTGTATGTTCTCCCCGTGACCTGCCTGTGGTTTCTCCAAGATCTTCGGTTTCCTCCCACACGCCAAGGACGTACAGGTATGTAGAAATTGTCCTTAGTGTGTGTAGGATAGTGTTAATATGCGGGGATCGCTGGTCGGCGCGGACCCCGTTGACCGAAGGGCCAGTTTCAGCGCTGTATCTCAAAACTAAATTCTCAGACATGTCAAAAAGGAGCGCCCACTTCATCAATGAGGATGCACTGCCAATTGTTTGCTGATCCCCAACAGAAGTTACATTTGTAGTCTTATTGAACATCAGCTTAGCCTCCCAAAGACAAAGCCTTCAAAGCACAAAGGCAATCTCAATGGCACTTGACGGAGTATGTCCTGAAATGAAATAGAAATTAACAATGGGTTTGGAAACCATGCCTTTGTGACGAAGATTCGATACCTATTGATTGAGAACAAATTGCCCAGAAGCAGTACTATCAGACAGCTCTGATTACTACAGAATAAAGGTTATAAGAAATAATGTATTTTTAATATCCACGTGACCCCACTTTGTCATGTCCCTCGTCTATTTTCTTCTGAAGAAACAACCTCACGGCAACAACCGTATCATTTCCTTTCAGAACCTAGTATGCCTCAGTGTGATCTCCTCCATTTTGCTAAACTCCAACTTTAATTTTTCATCCCAGGACACTGTGGCATAGTTGCAGCCTCACAGCGCCGGAGACCCGGGTTCGATCCCGACTACGGATGCTGTCTGTACGGAGTTTGTACGTTCTCCCTGTGACCTGCGTGAATTATCACCAGGATCTGGAAATACTCAGGTGGTCTGTCTACATCAGTTGAAAGAGAAACAGAAGTAATGCATTTCTCTTCCCTCCAAGGGGAAATCGATATTTGTTTCTCTTGCCACAGATGCAGGCTGACTGACTATTTCTCTCTCATTTTCTGCTTTTATTGCAGACTTCCAACATCTGCATTTCATTGATTTTCCACATTATCCGTTGTGTTGAATTGCAACCACCATCAACCAAAATGGGACAGACTTTAAAAAAGAAGCAGCAGCTCTAAGCTGGGTGTCCATGGGAACAGCAGCAAAGTACATCACAACAATAGGAAACCTCCGGGATTAGCAAAACCCTCACTCTACTATGTTGTCGCTTTATCTTTCGATTCATTAGGTCTATAAATATGACGATTGGTAGTGTTGCGCATAAAGGGGCAGATTGTCCAAGGCTGCAACAGGATATAGATCAGATGGACAATTAGGAGCATTGGCAGATGGGATTTAATCCCAACAATTGCGAAGTGATATATTTTGAAAGGCACACAGGGTAGGACATATACAGCACATGGGAGGACACCAAGGAATGTTGACAGAGGGACCTTGAGGTTCTATACTATCGTTCCCCAAAAGTGACAACTCGTCAGTAATGTGGCGAAGGGGGCATGCTTGCCTTCACAGGTTGGGGCAGAGAATACAAAGTTGTGATGTTATGTAGCAATTTTACAAAACATTGATTAGGCCATTCTGAAGAAGGATGAGGGTGCATTAGAGAGGGTGCATTAGAGTAGAGGCGATTCCCCAGGATGTTGTCTGGAATGGAGGACTTCAGTTACATGGAGTGATTGGAGAGGCTGGGTTTGTTTTATGAGAAGCCATGGGGAGATCTTATAGGAGGCATACCAAATTAAGAGGGGGATCATTAGAATCCTTTCCCCATGATCGGGACATCATAAACAAGAGGGCACAGTTAAAGTGAGAGGATTAAGGGAATTGAATGGAAAATATTTGTGTTGTTCATTTCCCCCACCCACATGGTTGATATCTGGAATGCACTTCCAGAGGAGATGAAATCAGATACAAATACTATATAAAAGGCATTTAGGCTGGCTACATCACCCTTTTAAATAGATAATGTATAGAATGGAAGATAGTTACTCCAGCTTTTTGTGTCTCAACGAGACAGGCAACATCTCTGGAGAAAAGGAATGGGTGACGTTTCAGGTCGAGGCCCATCTTCAGACGAAGGGTCTTGACCCGAAACATCACCCATTCCTCTCCAGAGATGCTGCCTGTCCCGCAGAGTTACTCCAGCTTTGTGTTTATCTTCCATTTAAACCAGCATTTGCAGTTCCTTCTTACACAATGTATAGAGCTGCATGGATCAAACGGTCAATTTTCTGCATGGATCTAACTAACCAGCCGATTGATCCTGATTCAATGACGTGCAATTCAAATCTGGCAAGTTGCAGCTACGAAACGGGGCTGCATGTGTGTCCATCATCAAGCAATCGACAAAGCCGAACAATCTCACAGCAACAGCTCTAAGCTCTGCACTCTAGCATAAACACTTTGGATAAAGTTACAGCAGATGTGACGTTCACCACTCCCAATGCCTTGGGGAGGCAAGGGAGCGACCCGATCCCACGCTCACTTTCCAAGACTTCAGCACCCATTTAACCTCACTGCAAATCCCTGCGAGGTTTCATCGTCGGTGTTTACTGCAGTGGCGTCTGTGGAGGAATCACCATTTGAGTCAGGAGTTACATTAGCAATCGTTTCTCTGCGGAACGCAGTACTACCAAGTGTTTTAATTTAAAGAAGCATCAGCATATAAAATTGTCAGTCTGAAAATGTTCTAATTTTCATTGAGTTAACTTCAAGCAACAACAACTTTTTTTAATATCGTACGCAGCTAAAGAAAGAATGTTAACACGTAAAAACAAATGTTCAATTCCAGTTATTTCCAACAGCCAAGCCAAGAATCAATCCTTTGCCAAGATCCTAGAGTTCACTGTGGGATTTAAAAAAAAACACTTCTCCCATACTGCATTCCAAAAATTTTCATGCTTCTAAAAACCAGCTTTAATAAGTCTTCAAATTCAATGTATTATAAGCCTTAAAAGGAACCAAACATTCTTTTCATTTGAGCACTCAGCTAGCCAACTAAGCACGAATCATGTTATTGCACTGTTCACATTTTCTATCATCCACATTGAGGCTATCCGAAATTGTTGCTTTCACAACCCCGAGTTTCATGAACAACAAACTATATAGCTGAGCTGAAGAAGGGTCTCGACCCGAAACGTCGCCTATCTCCTTCGCTCCTTAGATGCTGCTGCACCCGCTGAGTTTCTCCAGCTTTTTGTGTAACCAACTGAGAAATATCTGCTGCTGACCCTGTCAGCATGTAAAACTGAACTTGTTACGTAAACATAATCACACTTCTATCACAAGAACAACAGCTTTGATTTATTAAACAATACTAAGGAAAGGGCTCAGGTGAGTTTGGACTGCATGTCATTATCTCAAGCACAGTAAGATATTGACAGATTACTCACCTGCAGTCCGTCTGTTTTTTTTTGTCTTTTTGTGTCTGTTTTAGTTAGAATTTTTGGTTTATTAGGTTGTGTTTGTGTGTGTATGTGGGGGGGGGGGGGGGGGGGGGGAGAAACAAGGTTTTAGTCTATCCCTTCGGGGGGATGCGACCTTTTCTTGTCGTGTCCCCCGTCACCGTCTCCGTCTGTGCTGAGGCCTAATGGCGGAGGCCTAATGGCGGAGCTGGCGTCCTCGGAGCTGTGGCGAGCGTTCAGAGCTCCAGCGTTCCAGCGGCGGCCCGGCTTCAGAGCCCAGGTGCTTCAGCAGTTGCTCCAGCGGTGCTCTAGCGGCGGCCCGGCTTCAGAGCTCCGGTGCTCCAGCGGCAGCCCGGCTTCAGAACTCCGGCGCTCCAGCAGTTGCTCCAACGGCAGCCCGGCTTCAGAGTTCCGGCGGTGCTCCAACAGCAGCCCGGCTTCAGAGCTCCGGTACTCCAGCAGTTGCTCCAGCGGAGGCCCGGCTTCAGAGCTCCGGCGCTCCAGCGGCGTTCCAGCGGCGCTCCAACGGCGGCCTGGCTTCAGAGCTCCAGTGCTCCAGCAGGTGGTCCAGCGGTGCTCCAGCGGCGGCCCGGCATCAGAGCTCCGGCGCTCCAGTGGTGGATGTTAAACTCATTGTGGTGGATGTTAAATATGCGTTTATTGTGGGTTTTGTTTTAATATATGTTATGACTGCAAGGTAACAAAATTTCGTTCAGACCGAAAGGTCTGAATGACAATAAAGGAATCTAATCTAATCCAAACCAGTGCATTTGGAATATCCAGTCTATCACCAGTGCCCTTCAGATATCCAAATAAAGAAATAGCAAGTTTCAAGAATGCTGTACTATTTAAAAACTTCCCTCCATTCAAAGGTTATGAAGCAGACAGGCTGAAACAGGCAAACAATGTGTACTCTGGGAGGGATCTAATTATTTTATTACCGTGAACTGCATGTTCAAACAAACTACCAGGGAAAGGATAAACAACGAGTGCTTTCCCCTCTCACTGTTTCGCCAGTAACACCGGTTCATACTCACAATATGATATCGTTAAGAACATAGACACCAATAAGAGCAATACAGCAACCACATCACTATCTATCAGCTCCAGATGGACGACTGGGTGAATTACCTTCACGCTAATTACAGAAGAAAAAAACGAATACTGGCAAATAAATGTCAACAAGATGCCTATGCCACACACTAACATGTCACACAGCCTTGAACAGATGGAGAAATAGACCATAACACTCAACGGGAAGGGAGCACACCATATGCAGACAGTGTAGCAACAGAAAGGTAGATGAGAGGAGGTAACGAAGAAAGGATGCAGAGAGGCAAAGAAGGAAGGTGAGAGACAAAGAAAGGAAGGTAAGATGCAAAGAAGAAAAGGTGAGATGCAAAGAAAGGAAGGCGAGGCAAAGAAAGGAAGGTGAGAGGCAAAGAAAGGAAGGCAAGGCAAAGGTTAGAGGCAAAGAAGGTGAGAGGAAAAGAAGAAAGGGTGAAAAGAAGCAAAGAAAGGAAGATGAGAGGCAAAGAAAGGAAGGTGAGAGACAAAGCAAGGAAGGTGAGAGGCAAAGAAAGGAAGGTGAGAGGCAAAGAAAGGAAGGTGAGAGGCAAAGAAAGGAAGGTGAGAGGCAAAGAAAGGAAGGTGAGATGGAAAGGAAGGAAGGTGAGATGGAAAGGAAGGTGAGATGGAAAGGAAGGTGAGATGGAAAGAAGAATGGAAGGTGATATGCAAACAAGGAAGGAGAGAGGCAAAGAAAGGGTGAGAAGCAAAAGGAAGGTGAGAAGAGACAAAGAAAGGAAGGGGAGAAGTGAGGAAGGAAGGTGAGAAGAAGCAAAGAAAGGAATGTGAGAGGAGACAAAGATAGGAAGGTGCGAGGAGAGGTGAGGAAGAAAGGAAGGTGCGAATGGGGTGCAAGGAGGGAGCGTGCAATCTCACCGGGGCGAAGTTGCAGCGAGCCATCCTTTCGGCTGCACCAGAGCGCCTTCTCGCCGCTCTGCAAGATGTAGTGGTCCTTGGCTTGGAAGAGCTCCATGTCCGATCAGCGGCGGTGACACATGTTGGGACGGACGGACAGTGAGCAGCAGCAGCGCCCTGATCCACCGGCGCTGCCTCACCTCCCCTCCCCTCCCGCCGCTCACTCGCTGGCTTCCTGCAGCCACGGCCCACGTGACCCCGCCTCCCGCGTCACCGCCCGCTCTGCCCCGCCCCCTCCCGGCGTCACCGCCCCCGCTCAACCCGCCCCGCCCCCTCCCGCGTCACCGCCCCGCTCTGCCCCGCCCCCTCCGGCGTCACCGCCCCCGCTCAATCCGCCCCGCCCCCTCCCGCGTCACCGCCCCCGCTCAACCCGCCCCGCCCCCCTCCGACTTCACCGCCCCGAACCCTCCCGGCGTCGCCGCCCCCGCTCAACCTGCCCCGCCCCCTCCGGCGTCACCGCCCCGCCCCCTCCCGCGTCACTGCCCCGCCCCCCTCCTGCGTCACCGCCCCCGCTCAACCCACCCCGCCCCCTCCGGCGTCACCGCCCCACCCAACCAGCCCCGCCCCGCCCAACCCGCCCCGCCCCGCCCCCCTCCTGCGTCACCGCCCCGCCCCCGCCCTGCCCCGCCCCCCCGGCGTCACCGCCCCACTCTGCTCCGCCCCCTCCGGCGTCACCGCCCCACAAAACCCGCCCCGCCCCCTCCGGCGTCACCGCCCCCTCCAGCGTCACCGCCCCTCCCGTCCCTTAAAGGGGTTGCAACCCGTCCTCCCTCCTGCCAGGGAAGGGTTTTTTCGTTGGCCAAATTAAAGGTAAAGGTCTGAAGAAGGGTCTCGTCCCAAAACGTCACCCATTCCTTCTCTCCAGAGATGCTTCCCAAAGATTATAAAGGGGATTTGGATATAAAACCAAAATAAACTGTCAAAGGGCCTGTCCCACTTAGGCGATTGCCGGCGACTGTCATGGATGTAGCAGGTCGCCGAAAAGCAGGCGACTGGACCCCCCCCTTTGACAATGTCTACGAGAAGCTACAACAACCTACCACCTAGTCGATGTCAAGCTACGGCAAGTTACCGACAACCTGCAACCCAATCGTCGCGACTTAGGACATCCACCTACGACCACACATACAACGACACCTACGATAACCTACGTCCACAAGCCACGACCCTGTCGGCGACAACTGAAGACATGTGACGTCATTTTGGCCTCTAAAACAATGGAATCACCCAGTTTTCCTATAAAACGGGTTTTGAGGTGTGGTTTCGAATCATTCTGCATCATGACTACCATGGAGCAACATCAGAGGGCATTGCTCTTATTACAAGAAGAAGAAGCCCTGCTGTTTGCAGCAGCCCTCTTGCTTCAAAATCTGCAGGACAGAAGGACAAGAAGAATGAAGAAGAAGCCCAAGAAGAGGTCTGTGTGGTTGAAGGCCTTGTCCCTGAAGAGACACAGGTTGGGCCAGTATGAAAACCTGATGACCGAGCACCAGCAAAAAGATGAGGCTGCCTTAAAAAAATTCAGGAAGTCCACGCGCTTTATTTTTTACCGGATCACATGTTTTTCCAAAGTCGCTAATTTACTTCTCTTGACGACAACCTGGCGACAACCTACAACAGCACCTACATCAGGAGAAGGTAAGCTACGACAAGCCCACGGTCGCCGACTGTCACCGAAACGTTTTGCACATTTCAAAATCCAGCGGCGACCAGAAAAACGCTACGTCTCTTTGGGCAACTGAGGAGACTACTCACGACCATACAGGCGACACCCCAGCGACCGTGTGGCGACATCCTAGTCGCCTGTAGTCACCTAAAAAATTGTGTAAGTGAGACAGGCCCTTAACAAAATGTTTGAAACATTTGTTTCACAATTTCATTTATTCAAGAGCTATGTACTGTTCTATGTACCGGTACCATTTCATATCTCGGTTGACACTCCCCTGACTCTCAATCTGAAGAAGGGCCTCGACTCAAAATGTCACCTATTCCTTTTCTCTAGAGATGCTGCCTGTCCCGCTGAGTTACTCCAGCAATTTGTGTCTATCTTCAGTGAAAACCAACACCTGCAGTTCCTTCCTACACACTTAATATTTTATTTTACAGCTTGGTATCAAATTTCAGACATTTGACTATGTTAAAGTTTCTATCAGAACACAGCAACATGAGATGAGAGAGCTCTGTACAGCAGAGGTGGGGGCATGATAAAGATTAGAAAATAAGTAATCAGTTAAGTGGAAGACACTAGGAACCTTGAGCAAACACAAGGTGCTGAAAGTAGTGGGTCAGGCAGCATCTGTGAAGGGAAAGGATAAGCAACGTTTCTGGCTCGGATGTAGATTGGGAGAGACTCAATAGTCAATAGTGCTTTGTATTGTCACGTGCTGATTATAAACACAGTGAAATTATTTTCCTTACAAACAGACCAGTAGAGTATCACCATCCCTGATTAGCAAGTGTTCAGGAATAATCTACTGAGCTGCGTTCAGGAGGCGCCATGTTTTGACGCCATGTTCAAAGTCCACTCTCTAGTCCTTGTCCTCCCTTGTCCACACAAGGGGGGACAAGATAAGATTGAGGTATTTAGAGACTTGTTCAGTGGGCAGAAGCAGGCAGAAACAATGGGTCTGCCAGCAAACGTCACCTATCCATTTCCTGCACATGTGCCTGAGTCAGCCTGACTCACTGAATTACTCCAGCACCTGCTGTTTTCATTTACTAAGTATACTTGATGCTAGCAAGATCTTAGTTTCCTTTTTCATGAATGGTTTTCCACCACTTCTTGGACTTGTGTAGGATGATCAAAACAAATGAACAAAGAGTCAGAAACCTGTAACACACAGCAGAATAAAGAGAGACTGTTTTATTAGGAGGAGCAGGGAGGTTCTACTTCAGTTGTACAGGGTCTTGGTGAGACCACACCTGGAGTATTGCATACAGTTTTGGTCTCCAAATCTGAGGAAGGACATTATTGCCATAGAGGGAGTGCAGAGAAGGTTCACCAGACTGATTCCTGGGATGTCAGGACTGTCTTATGAAGAAAGACTGGATAGACTCTGTAAATGAAAACTTTACAAGCTCTTAAGTGTGCAACATCTTTTAATGATAGCACTGGGTATTACATAAACCTTCAAGCACCGGCTACATTTTCCTACTGAGGGGAAGGCGTTATGATTGATGTTAACTGGGCGGGGTTAATGGGAGTGAGGTAACTATATTATTGGTTGCATATAAACCATCTACATCCTTCCCCTTAGAAATCAAAAAAACAGATTGTTGTCACGGCAAACCGAATTAAACAGCAGAATTAAACGAAATCGCCGTAGCGAACAGGCGGCTTACTGATCCTGCCCGAGCGCGTACGGATGTCTCCCCCCTCCCCCCGAAAGAGCAGAAGAAGCAGGAGGACGCAAGGCAGCCGGGGAACCAGGGAAGGGCATTGGGGTGGGAGAAACAGGAGAGGGAGAACCGCGATCGGCAACAGGGGACCCGCGCAGAGGGGAACCAGGCGCCCGCGACGGGGACCGAGGCATGCAGGGAACACCAGCCGGGGCGGCAGCCGGCTGCTGATAGGAGAGTGGAGGGGCATAGGGCCCAGGGGGCTGCGGCTGTGGCTCATTAACCGCAAGCAGGTGTTGTCGGCTTCTTCGGTAGATGGAACCCTCACAGTCGACCAGATACGAACGAGGTGAGTCGGCCACCCCAACCACGGTGGCCAGACGGTAGTGCCCACTGGCGGTCTGCAAACGAACAACCTGTCCGGGCAACAGAGGATCGAGTGGTCTTGCACGACCGATCGTGGGAACGCCGCTGGCTGTCATGTTTCTCTTGAATTCGCCTCTGCACGGAGGCGGGCTCCAGCACCCGAGGTTTCAGCTGCGCTGGGCAATCGGGACGGTGGATCTGGTAGTTCTGGACATCAGACGCTGAGCAGGGGACCCCATGGCCGGATCCCTGGAAACATTCCTGAGGTTCAGGAGATCCAAATACAAATCAGAATTGGATAGTCGCGCCTGTTCCATCAGAAGCTTGGCGCTGCGGACGGCCCGTTCTGCTAGGCCGTTGCTCTGTGGGTACTCTGGGCTGCTGGTGAAATGCACGAAGTTCCACTTGTCGGCAAAGCTTTTGAATTCTCGGCTTGTAAACTGCCTGCCGTTGTCAGTCTGCAGCCTGACCGGGGTCCCAAAAGTGGAGAAGTGTTTCCGCAGCTTGCGGATTCACCATCTCCGACGTGAGGGATGTCAGCAAATCCACTTCGAACCAGTTGGAATCCCACTTCTGACACCATGTAAATGAAAACTTTACAAGCTCTTAAGTGTACAACATCTTTTAATGATAGCACTGGGTATTACACACACCTTCAAGCACCGGCTACATTTTTCTACTGAGGGGAAGGCGTTATGATTGATGTTAACTGGGCGGGGTTAATGGGAGTGAGGTAACTATATTATTGGTTGCATATAAACCATCTACAGACTCGGTTTATACTCTCTGGAATTTAGGAGATTGAGAGGGGATCTTATAGAAACTTACAAAATTCTTAAGGGGTTGGACAGGCTAGATGCAGGAAGATTGTTCCCGATGTTGGGGAAGTCCAGGACAAGGGGTCACAGCTTAAGGATAAGGGGGAAATCCTTTAAGACCGAGATGAGAAAGACTTTTTTCACACAGAGAGTGGTGAGTCTCTGGAACTCTCTGCCACAGAGGGTAGTTGAGGCCAGTTCATTGGCTATATTTAAGAGTGAGTTGGATGTGGCCCTTGTGGCTAAGGGGATCAGAGGGTATGGAGAGAAGGCAGGGTACGGATACTGAGTTGGATGATCAGCCATGATCATATTGAATGGCGGTGCAGGCTCGAAGGGCTGAATGGCCTACTCCTGCACCTAATTTCTATGTTTCTATGTTTCTATTATTTGCTTGGATTTTTTAATCAAAATTGCACCAATTTTTTGGGAGATTCAATGCAATTTTTTGGGAGATTCACTGGACACACAGCCTAGTTGGTTCTCTTCAGTTTATTTTAGTTTAGCTTAATTTCGAGATACAGCATGGAAACAGGCCCTTCAGCCCATCAAGTCCACATCAACTATCGATCACCTGTTCACACTGGTTCTGTTATACCGAAGATAGACACAAAATGCTGGAGTAACTCAGTGGGGCAGGCAGCATCTCTAGAGAAAAGGAATAGATGATGTTTTGGGTCAAGACCCTTCTTCAGACTGAGCTTCAGGGGAGAGGGAGTTACAGAGATAAGGAAGTGTAAGAGATCAAAATACATGAAGATCGGGGAAAATATAGCATAGATCATTGTTAGCTCGGAGAAAGTGACAACAAAGCAAACAGAGATACAATGTAATCGGGGGGATAGTCAGACTAACCAGAGATGCTTGCTGCCTGTCCCACTGAGTTGATCCAGCATTTCGTGTCCATCTATGGTGTAATCACTTATATCACTTTCTCATCCGCTCTCAACACACTAGGAGCAATCTACATAAGGCAATTAACCTATATACCTGGACGTATTTGGTATATGGGAGCAAACTGGAGCACCAGCAGGAAACTCACACGGTCACAGGTAGACCGTGCAAACTTGGTAGCTCTACCAGCTACGGTTAAGGAAACACTGACTTTTCAAAGAAATAATGAGTGTTGTTTGTCAAGTACCTTTAATGTTCCTCCTTTAGAAGCAATGCCAAGGTGATGTCATTCAAGCAGATATAAATATTGGTCCAGACGCCAAGAATATCTCTCCTGTTCCCTTACATTTATGGGGCAGAAGCAGATGGAGCCTTGATATAACCCTTCACCTGATAGATGGCACCATCATTAGACATTCCCTCATTATGGTACAAATTATCAGCCTAGATTATTGGTGTTTCGTTCAAATCTAACCCAGAATGACGGTTTATAATTCTCGAAGATAGACACAAAATGCTGGAGTAACTCAGCAGGATAGGCAGCATCTCTGGAGAGAAGGAATGGGTGACGTTTTGGGTCGAGACCCTTCTTCAGACTCTCTCTGGCTACCAGCTAAAGTATTAAGTGAAATGTGTAAGAGCAACAACAAGGATACATAAATGTGGGGTGCCATTACATGCATGCTAAGGATTGGAAGCAGTGTGATGTGGGCAGAGTTAAAACATTCCTGCAACCAACAGATCAGTTTAATTTAGCCAACATCTTTGCTGTACTGCTGAAGGTTTGCATTCAGACTGCCTTTGCCTCTCTCTCTCTCTCTCTCTCTCTCTCTAGTATTCAGTACAGCAGCAATACTGCCATCTACCAGGCAACGTGAAAAACTGCACAAGTATATCCATCAATGCCATCCATCTCCCCCCCTGTCTGCCTTCGCAAAGACCGCTCCCTCCGCAACTCCCTTGTCAATTCTTCCCTTCCCTCCCGCTCTACCCCTTCCCCGGGCACTTTCCCTTGCAACCGCAAGAAATGCTACACTTGTCCCTTCACCTCCCCCCTCCACTCCTTTCAGGGACCCAAGCAGTCCTTCCAGGTCCGACAGAGGTTCACCTGCACCTCCTCCAACCTCATCTACTGCATCCGCTGCTCCAGATGCCAGATGATCTATATCGGTGAGACCAAGCGGAGGCTTGGCGATCGTTTTAGCCGAACACCTCCGCTCGGTCCGCAATAACCAACCCGACATCCCGGTGGCTCAGCACTTCAACTCCCCCTCCCATTCCGTACCCGACCTCTCGGTCCTGGGCCTCCTCCACGGCCAGAGTGAGCAACACCGCAAGTTGGAGGAACAGCACCTCATATTCCGCTTGGGGAGTCTGCATCCTCTGGGCTTGAACATTGAATTTTCTCAATTCTGTTAACCCTTGCTGTCTCCTCCCCTTCCCACCTCTCCCTCAGCCCTCGGGCCCTGGCATTCCCTCTCTCTCTATCTCTCTCCCCTACCCTAGTCGCACTAGCTTCTCATTTTCACACTACAAACAGCTTACAATGGCTTGTTCCCTTTATCATCAATACTTTTTTGCATATCTTTCATTCATTGTTCTTTATCTCTCCACATCATCGTCTATATCTCTCGTTTCCCTGATCCCCGACCAGTCTGAAGAAGGGTCTCGACCCGAAACGTCGCCTGTCTCCTTCGCTCCTTAGATGCTGCTGCACCCGCTGAGTTTCTCCAGCCTTTTGTATACCATCCAAAAACTTACTGTACATTCAGCCATTCACCATCCAGTCTACTTTCAGTCACGATCTACAACTTAACTCTGAACTACGAAATGCCTGATTGCACTATGGACTTTGGGCTATATTTTACTTTGGACTATATTTTACTTTTGCCATATACAATATTGTTTATTTATTTAACTTATTTTTTTCTGGGGTGGCACGGTGGCGAGTTGCTGCCTTACAGCGCCAGAGATGCGAGTTTAACCCTGACTACGGGTGCTGTCTCTAAAGAGTTTGTACGTTCTCCCTGTGATCGCGTAGGTTTCCTCCCACACTACAAAGACGTACAGGTTTGTTGGTTAATTGGCTTTGGTAAAGATTGTAAATTGTCCCTAGTGTGGAGGATAGTGTTAGTGTAAGGGGTGATTGCTGGATCTAAAATGTGTTTACGTTTAGTAATACGTTTTTTAGTTTTTCAGTTCCTCGGTTCCTAAACAAAATAGCCAATTCGGCCCAGATAATGCAAATACTGTTCCCCAATTCACCACTCATGTTATATATACTTCACTTTATGGAAATACGTGAAATAACAGAACTATCAGTAATTTAGAGATACAAGGAACTGCAGACACTGGAATGTTGAGCAGATCACAAAGTGCTGGAGGAACTTAGCGGGTCAGGCAGCACCCGTGAAGGGAATGTTTTAGGTCGGAACCCTTTCCTCAGCAGAAAACAAAGTGCTGGATAAACTCAGTGGGTCACGCTGCATCTGGGCAGAACACAAAATGCTGGAGGAACTCAGCATGTCAGGCAGCAATTCTGAAGAAGGGTTCCGTCCCAAAACGCTGCTTGTCCATTCCTTCCACAGATGCTGCCTGACAAGCTGAGCTCCTCCAGCACTTTGTGTGCTGTATCTGCATTTTGCTGTGTTTAAGTAAAGCATAAGATACATGATTGTTATTGCTCACGTGTTTTACAGAAATATAAACTTGTATTTTGTTGCAAATTTCATGACGCATGCATCCCAAAGGATTATATTGCCCGCTTAGTACTGCCTACCCACTGTTGAATATGTGTCCTGGACTCATGGAAACAGCATAGCAGGTGGAAGGAGAGTCCAGAGAGAGAGTCAAGGGTGCTTTATTGTCCCATGTCCCAGAGAACAATGACATTCTTACTTGCAGCAGCACAACAGAATATGTAAACATAGTACACTGTAAACAATATAATAAATGAGAGAGAAAAAAAAGTTCAGTGCGTATTGATAAAAAAGTACTCACAAATACACACATCTATATAATTAAAAGTCTCATCTTGACCGCTTCCTGTCTGCGCTGTATATTGATTTTAGAAAAAACGCTACCCTGTATCGCAGTGATTTTTTGGCCATCTTACTCACAGTCCTCCTCTGCTGAGCCAGCCCCGAGGATTTTTTCCCATCGATGAAAAATAAAAAAGTTATGTGTTTAAAAAACCTCTCGCCTGCCAATCACCACGATGAAGGTAACGCCCCTTCGGGGAGGCAGGATTATAAAACCCCGGATAACTGGACATGAGTCAGTCACTCTGCAAGATTGCGAGGGAGAGGCCACTGTCATTCTAAACTGTGAATCAACTGAACTGTGAGTCTGCAATATACTTGCAATAAATGATGTGTTGATTGTTGAGCCCTTAATGACAATGCCATGAGTTGTTTGGCCTGCTGCCCTGCCTGTGCTTGAAACTGCAATGCTTTATTAGATCCGACTGTGTTTGGAAGGAATAAATGCTCTATTAGGTCGACTATATTTGGAAGGAATAAATGCTTTATTAGGTCTGACTGTGTTTGGAAGGAATAAATGCTTTATTAGGTCCAACTGTGTTTAATCCAAAAGCCCCACTCATTTCGTGACTTCCGCTTAGTGGACAGGTTGTGTTGATTGTGTAATTTCCGGCGAGTGCAGAGGTCATGCTGATTGCGGAAGTGCCGCTGACTGCAGAAGCCCCACAGTGGAGAGGCCGCGCTCAGCCGTGTGAGTAGATTCAAGAAATTTTACTCTCATATATATGGTCTGTGAGTCAATGTGTGTGAGTGTGTATGTGAGTATGAATGTGTATGTGTGTGTCCGTGTGTGAGTGTTTGTGTGAGTGTGTATGTGTGTGTGTATGTGTGTGTGAGTGTGTGATTGTATGTGTGTGAGTGTGTGTGATTGTATGTGTGAGTGTATGTGTGTGTGAGTGTATGTGTATGTGTGTGTGTGTGTGTGTGTGTGAGTGTGTTGGTGAGTGTGTGTGTGAGTGTGTGTATGTGTGTGTGCGTGAGTGAGTGTATGTGTCCTTAGTGTGTGAGAGTGTATGTGTGTGTGCGTGTGTGTGAGTGTGTGTGTGTGTGTGTATGTGAGAGAGTATGTGTGAGTGTGTGTATGAGTGTATGTATGTGTGTGAGTGTGTGTGAGTCTGTGAGTGTATGTGTGTGTGAGTGTGTGTGTGTGTGAGGTGGAGGGTGTCTGTATGTCTGTGTGTGTGAGTCTGTGGGTGTGTGTGTGTATATGAGTCTGTGTGTGTGAGAGAGTGTATGAGTCTGTGTGTGTGTGAGTCTGTGTGTGTATATTGGAATTGGTGGAGAGGTGGAATATTGCTTTGGGGAACCAGCCCTCCCGTGTCGACGCACTTAGGGTCCCACTTAGGCTCCGGTATCTTCTTCCCGATGGCAGGGGTGAAATGAGTGTGTGGCCAGGGTGGTGTGGGTCTCTGATAATGCTGGCTGCCTTTTTGAGGCAGAGACTCCAGTAAATCCCTTCGATGGTGGGGAGGTCATCTCATACGCAATCCTAACCCTTCCTGCCATCGCCTGCTCCATGTGTGCTTACTTTAGTTTACAGATGCAGCATGGAAATATGCTCTGTGGCTCACCGAATCCATGCTGACCATCGATGGAGGAGGAAACCTACCATTCCCACATTGGCCAGATCAGTCACCTCATGACCCACAGAACTGAAATCACCCTCAATCACAAGGGACTACCTGAGAAAAAGAGTTGGTTGTAGTTTGGCTGTTAAAAACCTTCATGACCTCCACTGTAGTATTACAAAGTCATCTTTTTTTAGTGTAAATTAGAGGCAGATGTCAATATGTAAAAAAATTAATCTTTTTAATTTAGTTTAGCTTAGAGAGGAAGCGCAGAAACTGCCCTTTTGGCCCACCAAATCCACGAAGACCAGCGATTCCCATACACCAGCAGTATCCTTCACACTAGGGACAATTTACGCCAAAGCTAACTAACCTACTAATCTGTGCATCTTTGGAGTGTGGGAGCAAACCAGAGCACCTGAAGAAAACCCACACGGTCACAGTGAGAATGTACAAACTCCTTCCAGACAGAACCCGTAGTCAAGATCGAACTCGAGTCTCTGGTGCTGTGAGGCAGCAACTCTATCGCTGGGCCACCCTGCTACCCTGAAAGTAGCACCATTTAGCTGAATTTTTGAGAATGTAGAAATATCTATATTCATAACCAGAAATATGGTTTAACTTAAAATCTCTGCAGGCATATGTTAGCAATACCAAAACTTTTATTCATAAATCAAATTAAGATCTATGTGCCTGAGGTGCAGGATCTTTTATTGTTCTTACTTAAGCCAAACAGAAGCAAAAACATTGATTTATCTGTCGGAATACCTCCCAAACCTGAGAACCCTAATAGTAAACGGTAATCGAGTGCTGGGGCAACTTATAAATGGGCCTTTTGTTGTTGGGACTTTACATGTTGTTTTTCATGCCTTCCTCAGGACTTACCAAAACACGCTACACCCAATGAAATACCTTTGAAGTTTTGCCAATACTATTGTTATGTGGAAAGGCCAGTTCCCCCCAAAATCAGGAATGTGATAATGACCAGGTAATGAGATTTTCAGTAATGCCAATTGTGTGATTGACAAGGCCTCTCAGGGTTTTTCCCCTGCCCTACTTCAAATTACTGACGTGCAACATTTTACATGCACACGAGAGACCAATCAGTTTAATGTGTCATCAGGAAAATCCTTAGTACTTCATAAATAATGCACTGTCACCAGTCTAGATTATGGAGCACATGTCATTGAAGTTTCATTCCCTCAGCCCAATCCATTGGGTGAAACATATCTTCTGGCTATTGGCTGCTAGTACTCTATAAGACATAACTTTGAGTTTAGTTTATGGCCACGCGTACGGAGGTAAAGTTATAAACTTTTGAGGTGTGCTAACCAGTCAGTGGAAAGACAATGCATGATTACAATTGAGCCATCCATAGCGTACGGATTCATGATAAAGCAAATAACATGAATAACATTTAGTACAGGGTAAAGTCTGATCAATGATAGTCCGAGGATCTCCAATGAAGTAGATAGTAGCTCAGGACTGCTGTCTAGTTATAAGGTCATGAGGTAATAAGTGATAGAAGTATAATTAGGCCTTTCGAGCCGTCAAGTCTACGCCTTTCAATCATGGCTGATCTATCTCTCCTAACCCCATTCTCCTGCCTTCTCCCCAGATCCTCGGACACCTGTAGTTGTTGGTAGGATGGTTCTGTTGCCTAACAGCTGTCTCTGAATCTGGAGGTGTACAATTAAACAGTTATATACCTTTTGCCCGATGGGAAAAGAGCGAGTTGCCAGGATGCTACTCGTCCTTGATTATGTTGGTGATCTTGCCGAGGCAGCGTGAAGTGTAAATGGAGTCAATGGAAGGGAGGTTTGTGTGATGGTCTGAGCTACAATTCTCCACAATGGGAATTTGAAACTCCAGACCCAGGATTAAGGGCGGAGGAAGTCTCATTGGATATAATTCCAAGTGTATCAGGGCTGCAAAAGACAGACCCTGCAAGTGGTGACGTGGAGTATGAGTGCACACCACGAATAAAAAAGATGAGGCCAGATGTGCCTGATATGGCAAAAGATTTTGCTATACCTGAAGGAAGTGGTGAGGCTATGGAAGAAAACCTAGCTGCCAGTATTAATTATATGGTATCTCACCAACTTCAAGATTCTGTGATGATTGAAACAGCAGAATTATATAAAACACCGGAAAATTGCACCTCATTGAAGGTACCTACGGTTAATCCGTCTATATGGACGCCTATGACTCCAGGCATGAGAGGACAAGAAATCACATGGTGGGCGAGCGCGACTGCGGCCCCTACAGCCTGTCTGTCATTTTTTGTTTTTTGTCTAGTTAAATATAGTTGTTTCTGTTTTTTTTGTATTGTTTTCTAACTGTGTATATGTGGGGGGTGGGGGGGGGGGGGGGGGGGGGGGGGGAAACATTTTTAATCTCTTCCCTGCACGGGAGACCTGACTTTTTCCCTGTCAGGTCTCCGTTGTCGTTGGGGCCTGGTGCCGTGGAGCGGCCTCCGACCGGGACGACCTGGGGGCTCCAGTCGCGGAGCTGAGAGCTTACCGTCGTGGGGCTGGCCGGCCTCGGAGCGTGGGGAGCGGTGGTGGGTGGCCGCTGCGGCCCGACTCCGGGCTCCAGTTCCGGCTGCTGCCCGACTCCGGGGCTCCAGCTCCGGCTCCAGCTCCGGCCCGACTCCGGCTCCAGCTCCGGCCCAACTCCGGGGCTCCGGCTCCGGCTCGACTCCGGCTCCGGCCCGACTCCGGGGCTCCAGCTCCGGCTCCGGCCAGACTCCGGGGCTCCAGCTCCGGCTCCGGCTCCAGCTCCGGCTTCAGCTCCGGCCCGACTCTGGGGCTCCGGCTGCAGATTGCTGACGGTGGACTGTTGGCGTCTCGGGAGCTCGCGGGTCCGGGTGGGAGACCGCTCTCCGGAGCTCCGCAACACAACTTCTCCAGCCCGTGTCGCGGGGTTGGAACGACCCGGAGCGGGGCCGAGCATCGCCCGGCGCGGCTTTAATGGCTGCGGGACATTCCAGCGCCCGCCGGGGGCTCCAACTTTGTGACTTTGGGCCTGGAGCGGGGCCGTACATCACCCGGCGCGGCCTCAATGGACATGGGACTTAACACCGCCCGCCTGGGGCTTCGACATCGGGAGAGAGATGGTGCGGGGGAGAGAGAAGAACTTTGCCTTCCATCACAGTGAGGAGGAGATCCACTGTGATGGATGTATGTGTGAATTTAATTGTTTGCGTGTTTTTCTATGAATTGTTCTGTTTGTTTGTTTGTATGGCTTGTAGAAACGGAGTTCCGTTCGAGCCTCTCTGAGGTTCGAATGACAAGCAATAAAATCAAATCAAATAAGATTTCAAAGAATCCTCAAATTGATTTCAGCTGCCATTACTGCTTTTGGAAGGCAAATGGAGGGGTCGGAAATGGATAAAATCCAAAAAGATACTTTGGGCTTATTGTGCAATTCCTTCTATGAAATTAATTGTATGAGGAAAATTGCGATTCGGCCCATATTTCATCCAAGGTTTTCAGGTCTGTGTCGATCAAGTGGTGTTCAAGCTCCTGGTTATCTATTTGGAGAGAACCTGCCTAAGCAAATAAGAGAAATGGATGAAGAGGCTAAATCTATTAGCCACATGAGACCTTTCGTTTTTGGACAAAAAAGGTATTTTTCGTCAAGAAGGGGATTTGATTTTGGAAACAGAGGCAGGAATATGATAAGAAAATATTACCATCCGACACAGCCTAATGTTCACCCGTATACGGGGAGAAGGAGACCACCACGTTCATATGGAGAGGTACAAAAAATTTATTCTATTCTTAAAGAAACTGTGGACAAATCTCCAGTTGGAGATTACAAATGTTTTATGATGAATGGCTTGCCATCACATCTGATCGGTTTATTTTACAAACAGTTTCAGGAGCTACTATTACATTCAAAGAAGGTGTTAACTCTCCGGTACAAAATAAACCTGCTTATGGGCTCATGTTTTCTGCAATTGAAGAGGCAGAAATTAATGTGGAAATTGACAAATTGTTTAAAAAAGGTGTTATTGAAAAAACTGTTGAACATAAACATCAATTTGTGTCAAATATATTTCCAAGAAGTAAAAAAGATGGTGGTTGCAGAATTATTCTGGACCTTACAAACTTTAATAAATTTGTTGAGTATAAACATTTTAAGATGGAAACATTCAACACTACAAAACATTTGATATCAGCAGGTTGTTATATGGCTACAATTGATTTAAAGGATGCGTACTATTCAGTACCGATACATCAGTTCTTTCGAAGGTATTTAAAATTTAATTGGCTGGGACAGCTGTGGCAATTCAAAGCTTTACCAAATGGGTTAAGTTCAGCTCCCAGGCTCTTTACAAAGCTGTTGAAACCAGCTTTAGCACAATTAAGAGCACAAAAGCACATCATTATGGCTTATCTGGATGACATTTTAATCATCAATAGTAATCAGGAATCAGCTGAAAAATCAGTTTCAGCAACTAAAACTTTATTTGAGAAGTTAGGGTTCTTGATTCATCCAATTAAGTCCCAGCTGCAGACAGCACAGTCAATTAACTATTTGGGGTTTGTGATTAACTCAGTTACTATGTTAGTAACTTTGCCAACAGATAAGATTGATGATATTTTAATGACCTGTAGGGGTCTCATTCACAAACCTTATCCCTCCATCCGAGAAGTAGCAAAGGTTATTGGTAAATTAGTGGCAGCATTTCCTGCAGTAGAATTTGGTCCATTACATTACCAAAACCTTCAAAGGGACAAAATAAGAGCTCTAAAAAAGAGAGCTGGCCATTTTGATAGGCTTATGCAATTAACAAAAGAAGCTTTATTGGAATTACAATGGTGGATTGAAAATGTCCCACAAGCTGCTAAAAACATTCTGATACAGCAGCCTGAAGTAATTTTACAAACAGATGCTAGTGCTCTCAGATGGGGGGCGACAGATTCATTCACCAGCTGTGGGGGCAGATGGACTGTCCAAGAGGAAATGTTTCTCCAAACATATGGTATTAACTATTTAGAATTATTGGCTGCATTTTATGGGTTGAAAGCCTATTGTTCTACAAAAAAGAATCTGCATGTACTGATACAATTAGACAATAAAACAGCTGTTGCATATATTAATCACATGGGTGGAGTCAGATCGGTATCATGTGATTGTTTGGTCAATCAGATATGGCAATGGTGTATTAAGCACCAAATTTGGATTTCGGCAAATTACATCCCAGGTAAAGACAATGTGGTGGCAGACAATAGATCAAGGATGTTTAAAGACAACACAGAATGGATGTTGAACCCAGTAATTTTCAGTAAAATTGTGACTCAATATGGGTTGCCAGACATTGATCTGTTTGCATCAAGACTAAATCATCAATTGCCTAAATATGTGTCTTGGGAACCAGATCCAGATGCTGTAGCAGTAGATGCTTTTTCACTACACTGGGGGAATATGTTCTTTTATGCTTTTCCGCCATTTCCTCTGGTTCAGCAATGTCTGAAGAAAATAGAACAAGATTCTGCCACAGGATTATTGGTGATTCCAAATTGGCCGACACAACCATGGTTCCCATTGATGTTAAACATGATTAAAGAACCATATATGTCAATTCCTAGCAGCAGTGATTTATTGATAAAACCAGTAACCAAAGAAATTCATCCATTACATGCTTATATGAATTTGTTAATCTGCAGGTTTTGACCAGACCACTACAAGAGCTTGGATTGTCGGATAGAACTATGGATATTATAGTCGCATCATGGCGAGATAGCCCTCAGAGACAATATATGACACATATAAAGAAATGGGAAAATGTTTGCAGACAGTCAAATATATCCTATCATACTGTGAACATTGCAAACATATTGGAGTTCCTTGCCGAGTTGCATTTTGAACAGCACTTAAGTTATAGTGCCATTAATAGTGCACGTAGTGCCTTATCATCTTATTTAGGACAAATCTCTGACCAGAAATCAATTGGATCACATCCATTAATATCCAGATTTATGAAAGGAATCTTTAACAAAAATCCACCCAAACCAAGATATGCAGAAATTTGGGATGTTAGCATTGTACTTACTTTACTTAGGCAATGGACTCCAATCGAAGTTTTGTCATTGGAAAAGTTAACATTTAAATTAGTAATGTTAATGGCATTGGTTTCAGCTCAAAGGGTGCAAACATTACAAATATTACGTTTAGACTGTATGCATGTGACTGCAGATAACATTGTGTTCTATGTTTACGATCTGATCAAACAAAGCAGACCAGGGAGAACTGGAGCAAAGGTAATGTTTCAAGCTTACCCCATTGATCCAACGTTGTGTGTAGTTAAACATTTGAATCATTATGTAAAAGTTACCAAAACTCTTCGAGGTGATGAAAAACATTAATGATCACGCATAAGAAACCACACACAAAAGCTTCAGTGCAAACAATCTCAAGGTGGTTAAAACAGGTGTTACTTTTAGCAGGAGTAGACACTGATGTGTTCAAATCTCACTCCACCAGGGCAGCAGCTACATCTGCGGCGAAGTTACAGGACGTACCACTCGAACATATTTTAGAAACCGCAGGGTGGTGTAAAGAAGAAACTTTTTCAAAGTTCTACAATAAACCTGTTCACACAATGACAGGCTTTGGACACGCGGTGTTGGGTTCACTATAATCACCTGCTTTGTTTCACTATTGATTGATATTATCAATTATGTTATCACTTATATCTTTTATCACTTTGTAATGGGTCCCTCAGATGTAAAAAGAGGGTTATTATATGTTCTTTTATCATTAAAAGATTTATGGAAAGAACTAAAACTAGTCTGGTAAAAGGTTTTTACTCATGTATGTGTTGACCTAGCCGGACTGTCGTATGGAAGAATTCTACGACATGGAAAACACAGAAGCTTCAAAATCTTCACGTAGTCACTCACGTGACTCCGAAGTAAAATAGTAAGATTAAACGAGAACTTACCAGTTCGAAGTTTGATCTTTATTTTATGAGGAGTAACGATGAGGGATTACGTGCCCTCCACTCCACACCCTCATAAAATAAATGATCATCTGGTAGTTCTAAATCTATGATGAGCGTTACTATCTTACTCCGGCTATTGTGTTCTGTGTTTTTCATGCCGCTGCTTTGAAGTATGCCGTTCTAGCGCCAGGCGGGGCTTCTTCACGTAATCCCTCATCGTTACTCCTCATAAAATAACGATCAAACTTTGAACTGGTAAGTTCTCGTTTAATCTTACTATTAGTGTGAATGGGTAATCGATGGTCAACATGGACTTGGTAGGCCTGTGCCTCTAAACTAAACATATAAGGGGAAGAACATAAGATCATTAGACATAGGAGCAGAATTAGGCCGTTCGGCCTAGAGAGTTCACTCTGCCATTTGATTATGGCCAATGTAATTTTCCCTCTCAACTCCATTCTTCTGCCTTCTCCCCGTAGCCTTTGATGCCCTTTTAATCAAGAATCTATCAATTTTTTTTAAATGCCCAATGTCTTGGCCCCCCACAGGCATCTGTGGCTATGAATCCCACAAACTCACCACCTTCTGGTTAAAGGTAAGGGATGGTTAATTTAAAGGAGAGGTCAAACAGAGACCATGAAAGGAAATCTATTTCGACAGAGAGCAGAGCGGAACTAACAATTGAGCATTTCCCACCTGTCTTTCCTAATAGAAAATACTTTATTGTCCCATGTGACAAGACACAGTGGAATCTTTTGCTTGCAAACCAACAGTATGCAATTAGTCGCCACATAAGGGTGGTTCCCCTTTGTTCTCCACCTCCCCCACCCCACCCCACATGGCTCCCACCCCCCCCCCCCCCCCCCATCCCCACGCCGGGTCCTCTGTGTCCTTTGCTCTTCACCCTCTCTCACGGCAGTCCCCCTACGTCGGGTCCACGTTGCTCTTTCCTCTCCCTCACGGCAGTCCCCTGCGCCAGGTCCTCCTTTGTTCCTTGCCTGGACAGCGGCGTCCTCACTTTACGTGGTCCATCTCGTCCTTCGGTCAGCCCCCTTTGTGACAATGAATAAGACAGGAGGAGTTCAGAAATGAATATGAGAGTGATAACAAGGAGCTACTTTAAAGGTGGTTATCAATCAAAGTGGGGAAATCACACCGTTCAGATGAGATGCATCCTAAGTTACTAAAGAAAGTAAAGGCAGATGTTGCAGAAGTTCTGGACAGAATCTGACTATCCGCAGAGCTGAAAACTCAGTCTTCTTCCAGCGAGGAAAGGATTATATTTGGCGACAGTAGGCCGTTAAGGATAGGTGCCAGGCGAAGTTTTAGAAATATAATCCAGGACTAAACTCGGTAGCTCTTTGAAAAATAAGAGTTTAAAATCGCAGATTGTCAAACTCATTAAGTGTTTGACACATTTCTTAGAATTCTTGAAGTAATGGATGAAAGTAATTTGCTGTAAGTGTGTAAGGACACACTTAAAAGTGTACATTAAAATAACATCTAACAAATGTATCCGCACAATTTATTCCTGTGGGATCAAAGGGGCAACAACTATATGGATATATAATTGGCCAAGGGAGAGAAAGGGAGCAGTTATGGCAATGGTCTATTGCCAGGCTGAAGTGAAGTGTGCAGTGATCTCCACCAGGAGTCACTGTTGGGGCCATTGTTTGTTTTTGACCTCAACTCATACCTGAATGGGCAGATTTTCAATATTTAAAAATGACACAAAACCTCAAACTATAGTAAACAGCAAGAAGGATAACCAGATTCAGAAGACTATAGACAAACTAGTGTAATAGGCAAACACGTGACAGGTGAAACTTAATAAAGAGAAGTGTGAAGTGACGTAAAAAAAGACACAAAGTGGTGGAGTAACTCAGTGGGTCGGGCAGCATCTCTGGAGAACATGGATAGGTGAGATTTTGGGTGAAGAAGTGATTCCTGACCCGAAATGTCACCTAACAATGTTCTTCGGAGATTCTGCCTGAACCATTGAGTAATTCCACCACTTTGTGTCTATTTTTTGTAAATCAGCATCTGCAGTTCCTTGTTTCTATCTCGTGCATTATATTGATGGTAAGAATTAATATAACAATATAAACCAATGCAGTAGGAATGGGTTAAAAACAGAAAGTACTGGAAATAGTCAGTAGATCAGGCAGCATATGTGGAGTGAGAAAACATTTCGGGGCAGTGGCCCTTCACCAGAATGTTCCCATATTCACTGTTTCAAACAAAGCACTTGATCCCACTACATACCGTTACAATAATGTGGGTAATTTGGTTATGTTCCAGCATGGCTAAGAAGGACTAAGTTAGCAAATTTAGGCATTTGCTGAGTTCCAGCCAGGGAGTTAAGCAGCGGCACAGTGGCGTAGCGGTAGAGTTGCTGCCCTGCAGCACGAGGGTTGGTTTCGATCCTGACTATGGGTGCTGTCTGCACAGAGCTTGTGCGTTCTCCCCGTGACTGCGAGAGCTCCGGTTTCCTCCCACACTCCAAGGATGTACAGGTTTGTCAGTTAATTGGCACATGTAAACTGTAAATTTCCCAAGTATGTTGGATGGTGCTCCTATATGGAATGACCATTGGTCGGCGCTGACGCGGAAAGGCCTAACGGCCTGTTTCCACTCTGTGTCTCTAAACTAAACTCAACAGCAGAACATGAGCCGCCCAAGCCTGCATGAGCCATGTTATTGATCCCATCTTCAATGATACCTCGATCAGGACTGCACCCAAGTACTTTGCACCTGCTGCTTTGCATTGGCTTTTGCAAATGTCCATTTTCACTGCCCTTTGAAGGAGTGACTGATGACCACTGCCTCACAATGCTTGAAATCCAGGTTCAATCCTGACCTCCAGTGCTGTCTGTGTGGAGTTTGCATGTTCTCCCTAGGACTGTGTGCAGTTTCCTCCGTGTGCTCTGTTGTCCTTCCATGTCCCAACAATTTGCAGTTTGGTAGGTTGATTTTCCATTTGAAACTAATCTAATGTGTAAGTGAGTGGGAGAAAATGGGAGGAGTGGGGGGTGGGTGGGGGTCGTAGGGGAGGGAAGAATAGAAAATTGAATTAGAAACGTGGAGCCATATAGCACGGAAACAGGTCCTTTGGCTCAACCCGTCCATGCCAACCATGCTGCCCACCTAAGTTAGTCCCATTTGTCCACATTTGGTCCATCTCTATATAACTAAAAGTGTCTTGTTTGTGTCTGCATGTGTGCCAATCTGGTTAATTCCTATCTTCTTCCAAACGCTAGGCCACAGCCGCCCCATTTTCACACATCCTACTCACATTTTTTCCCCTGATGGCGATAAACATCTTCCCGTCGCATTTCCACCTATATTTCCGAAGTTATTAATCGTTGAAATTTAATAAACAGCCAAAACCGCATTCGCACAGACAGCTTCCAACCTTCTCACAATGGGCTCTCAAGCTGGCTACCAACTGCCACAATTACATCACAATGGGATGTCGCCAACGGTAACGAGGTTGCCGCCCCTCTACCAATATCTGAAGGGGCTGCTCATCAATTGCTGGTTGCATTTTGGTCACACAATTCTGGTGTTTGGGCACAAGGCAGGGAGTGGGGAGGGCCGGTTGGGGGGGGGGAGTGTAACTCTCATCGCCCCCCATCCCCCCAAACTCTCATCGGCCCCCTCCCCCCCCATGGTGAACGCCGACGCCGCACCCCACCCCGCGTTGGGGGACGGGGTCCAACGGGTCCCACTTGGTCTATATTCTTTTAAACCTTTCCCATCCATGTACCTGCCGAAACATCTTTGAAATGTTTTTATCGTACCTGCCTCAACTACCTCTTCTGGCAGCTCATTCCATACACCCACCACTCAATAAGTAAAATAGTTTCCCCTTAGGTTCCTATTAAATCTTTCTCCTTTCACCTCAAACATAGGACCCCTTGTGCTTGATTCCCCTACTCTGGGTAAAAAATACTTGGTCCGTCATTCACCCTATCAATTCCAGTAATGTTGGATTAGTGTTAATAGGTGGTTGATGGTCAACATGGACTTGGTAGGCTGAAGAGTCTGTTTCCAATGCTGCATATCTCCATGACTCTCTGAACCTCAAGTGGAGTTATCCCATTTTCTAAAATCCTCCTGCAGTACAACCGCAAACTTGCATTCAGTATGAAGTGTTAACCTTGAGTTACTTTCTAGTTACTTTGTACTTGGGTTGAGGCAGGCAGGCTACCATTTACCTGCACATTGTCACTCATAATACAGTATTGGTATTAGCATTGGTTTATAATAGTCACATGTACCGAGATACAGTGTGTTGCATTCTATCAATTCAAATCATACCAATACCCGTTCATGAAATCAATATAGCCATAAACAAGTACAAAGGGTAGTGCAAAGTGAACAATAACCAGAGTGCATAACGTGGTGCTACAGTAATATTATGTTACAGCTCCAGAGAAAGTGCAGTTAAAAAAGCATAAGGGCCGCAATGAGGTAGAATTGGGATATTGGGGCCATGCCATTAGCGTATGAGAGGTCCATTCAGTAGTCTGACAACTGCGGGGGACAAAATTGGTTGATGGTTTTAAGCTTTTGTATCTTCTGCCTGATTGGAGAGAGAAGAAGAGAGAATGATTGGGGTGTGTGTAGTTCTTGATTACTGCTTTTACAAGGTAACGGGGTGTAGATGGATTCAATGGAAGGGTGGCTGATGGACTGGGCTGCATCAACAACCCTCTTGCAATTTCTTGTGGATAACATTTTCGAAGTAGGCATATCTTGAGGAGATTTCTATTAATGGTCCAGGATGTTAGGGCCTCTGGTGGGACTGGAGACATGCTGATAGTATTTTGGTAGACTCTTGAGGTTGGTCCGGTAGAAGTTCCTGGCTATTATATACAAGGCATCTGGGTACTTTGTTTGAAGGTTATTGGTAACAGTGCAGAGCTGAACCAGCACAAGCTTAGCATCAGCGTGGGGTAGGGTGTCTACCGCTGTCAGGAGAGCCTAAGTGAATTCCTGTGGCAGGTAGATGGGACAGCATTTCACTGTTAGATATGTAGAGGTCTGGGCTCTCTGTCAGCACGTCCATCCAATAATCCAATTGCTGGCTGGTGTTGAAATGAACAGGTCGCATAATGCTAGTATGTTGCCTGAACTGCAATCAATGGGTGCAGGTTAATTGCTATTTATAGCCCTCATAACATTTACCAGGGATAATCAAATTCAACCCCTGTCTGTCAAGCAAAAATAATTATACTTTTGTTGAAAATGTATGTAATATTGCAGGAAGAATATCACAGAGTCTATCTTTACCTACTCTTGATAGTCAAGAACATATTTGGACTGAAGAGCTAATATATATATAATGATTGACACACCAAGAAATGCCATTTTACTACTGCTAGTTCTGGGTTTATAAAGGCAGTTAGGTGTAGTAAGATTATAATTATCCTCTGTTCTCTACTTTAAACAGACACAAAACATCTTCATGGTACATATCTATGGTGACAAATTGACTCACAAGCCAATTGATTTCCAACAGCAGGGCAAATTATATATCTCTAATGCACAGGAGTGCAATAAACACTTGAAGAAATGCACAGAGAGGTATATTTGCTGCCAAGCCATGACTGGCAACATGACAGCCTTTGGCAGAGAACTCGGGTACCAGATATTCAGATCTATATCACATCCATGTAATATTTTTAGTGATTCGCACAGGCCTTCAGTGAAAACTGCAAAGAAGCATCCAGAAACGGAACACCATCAGATAACGTCAGGGCAACTATGCATTTGGCACTCTGATATATAAAATAATGTGCTGTGATTACATTGAAAAGTGGAAGATTCTGAAGAAGTTTGACCATGTAGATGCTGAGAAGGTGTCTCTCTCATGGGGTCATCAGAAACTTGGGATAAGAACTTAACGTAATGACTTAAGGGCCTGTCCCACTTAGGCGATTTTTTAGGCAACTACAGGCGAGTGTTGAAAATTTTTCACCAACAGTGGCGACAATTTGGGCTGTCATAGGTGCTGTCGTAGGTGCTTGTCGTAGCTTGTCCTAGTCGCTGGCAGGCGCTGACTTCAGTGAATTCGATTGGTCCTAGTCGCTGGCAGTCGCCTAAGTGAGACAGGCCATTAAAGGACTTAGATTTAAGACTAAGATGAGAAGGAATTTCTTCTCTCAGAGGGTTGTGAATCTTTGGTAATTGCTCTCCCTGAGTGACTAAGTACATTCAAGGCTGGGACATATTTTTGAACTATAAGGAAGTCAAGGTTAATAGAATTGAGGCAATCCACGACCATTGCAACACCTGTCTACCCCAATGAGGGGCTGATACATTGGATACCACAGTCAAGTGTTTCATCTCCTTTTCCTCTGAATAGCAACATTGGCATCAATGGCACTCCCCGACATTCTCTGATGATGTTCAGCTTCTGGATGTTTCTTTGCAGTTATCACACATCGCCCTTCACCCCTACACTGAAAATCATCAGGAATTATCTTCCAGTGCTCAATATCCAAGACATTGTCTAAAGAGCCAATGCTGGTGAGAACAGCACAGTGTGCATTTTTGTTTTGAGCCACCAACAAGGAACTGCAGATACTAGAATCTTGACCAAAACATCACCTGCTGGGCGAGCTCAATGGGTCAGGCAGCATCTGTAGAGGGAATGGACAGGCAACGTTTCTGGGTTGGGACCCTTCCTCAGACTGATTATCGGCTGTGGAGAGAAGCCACTTTTCCAAACCTGCACTAATGTAAGAAAGTCAAGCGAATAAATCATTTAACCAGAGTAAGGTACATGGTATTTGTACAATTGTACCATTATCCAGCTGGAAATTATGTGAGAATTTGGACCTACACATTGCGCTGAACGTTATCTGTTTAAGGGTCTTAAAATAAGCAAAACTCCTATCATATAACTTTTATGACATCTTGTCCTACCAGCAGATTAAAAAATAACAGTCAGGTGCTGGAGATTTGGAGAGCCAAGGCACTCAGACACTCAATTTATTTTGCAAGTTGTGCCTGAACTAATTAATATGAATTGTGGAAAATGTTCAGCTGGAAGTTTGCGTTGTGGCCACAACTTACCAGAATATTTTCTATTGCTCTGCAATAATGTGGCATAGATTTGAGAAAGAGTCGTAGGAGCTAGAGTCAGTCAGACGGTAGCAGATTGAACGGAATCCTTTTCAGTGCACATTATGCAAATAAATTATAAAACTGTTGATAGATTTTCATTCCGAGTCTTCCTGAGACAGAGGCACCAAATGCTTTTTTTGCTGGAAGAAACAAGAGACTGCAGATGTTGTAATCTGAATCAACAAACAAACTGGTGGAGGAACTGAGCAGGTCAGGCAGCATCTGTGGAAGGAAAAGTCGACATTTTGGGTCGAACTCTTGATTTGGACTGAAGGAGTAGAGGAGAGACAGCCGGTGTAAAGAGGTGAGGGGATGATGTGGGATGATGTGGCAAGCAATAGGTGGATCCAAGCGAAGAGGGGTTGATTGGCAGGAGAGAGTCAGATGGGGGAGGGATGGGGTGGGGAGAGGGACAGAGCTACAAGGTGATCAGTGGAGGCAACAAAGGGCTGCAGAAGAATAAATTTGATAGGAATGGAAAGTGAATTTTTGCCGATCGGTTTACAGTTGCAAAAGACATGGAACTTTCTTTCTTTTCTCGTACAAAGGATTGCTTATCAGGTGTCAATCGTGGATAGATTACGTCTCGGGTTGGGACCCTTCTTCAGACAGATTGTAGGGGGGAGAAGAAAGTTGGAAAAGGGTAGAGGCAAGATAGAGCGTGGCAGGTAACATAGGCATAGAGGGTTTTTGACAGGTAGATGGTTGACACAAAGGCCTGAGATGAGAACAGAAGGTGTAAGCCAATTTTGAAGATTTGCAGATTGTGAAGCTTGTGATGGGAGGAAAGTAGCAGGAGGGGGAGGGGGGGTTGTATGAAAAAAATAGGAGGGAGTCCAGTTAGGGTGCAGGGGAGGAACCTCCAGGGTTCAGGGGGGAAAGATGGAGACAATTTTGGAAAAAAAGAGGTTACCTAAAATTGGAGAATTTACTGTTAATACCATGTGGGTTGTGAAATACCCAAGAAGAATATGAGGTGCTGTTCCTCCAGTTTGCTTGTAGCCTCACTCTGGCAATGAAAGGGGCCCAGGATGGAAAGATCAGTGTGGGAATGGAAAGGGGAGTTAAAATGGTTAGCAACCAGGATCCAGTGGGCTTTGGTGGACTGATGTAAGTGTTTTTGCAGTGAAAACGTAGGTTCAAAAATTGTGATTGATGAAGTTACCAGAATCAAGGCATTGTGTTACGATTCTGCATTTTGCTCCCTTCTTTCTTTCGTTGGATAAACTGACTGAGCTTTTACAAAACAAAAGGTGATGGAGGAACTCAGTGGATCAGGCAGCATCCATGGAGCGAATGGTCAAACGATGTTTCAAGTTGGACCCTTCTTCAGTCAGTGCTTTTATTTGCTCAAGTTTTAACCTATCTGTGACTTACAAGCCATTTTGGATCCATAACGACAGAACTAAAAGTGACTTGAGGAAAAATGTTCTTGTGCAATGAGTGGTTTGTGGCTGGAGTGCATCGCCGGAGGTAGTAGTTTGTTCCTGAATGGAAGGAATTTACATGACTGTGGAGAGAAGACAGATGAATGGGTCCAATGGACCTGGTGTCCTCCTGACCAATTCGATGGGTCCAGCTGATCTTACAAAGGCTGAAGATGAATGGATGAATGGCCTCCTTCCATGCTGTAACTATTCTATGATCTTGTAAAACATCCCCAAAATGTTGTATGTGTACATAAAAAAAGTATTTAAAAATTCTGATTGCAAGCTTATTAATTATTTATTATCATGTGATCAACATGACTATTTATTATTAAATACTCTTGCAAAGTATGAATTCCAAATTTCTGGCAATATCTGACCAGACTCACAATGCTGCTTCTGTATCCTGCACAAGATTAATAGATGACCTGCTGCGATCTTTATTCAGTTGTAATCTGCTAAGGAAATAAATAATAGTAGTAGTAATTAGTGAAATACTATTGCAGTTTATCTAAAAGGAGGACTGGAATAATTCACCTCATGGTTGAATGTGGTTTAATTTTATTCAGTCCAAGTTGATATTAACATGAATCTCCCACTTGTGGCATCAGTCCCTGGATATTAATTATTTGCCTAACTGTGAGCACAGTGACCCCCAGTTTAGGGGAAGTGTGGGAGGGGAGAAATGCATTCTTCGAAAACCGTCTACATCCACAATTTGCTGCGACACAAAGCCACATCGTCTGCACATGCAACAAGAATCCAGGAGTAAAAAAAAATGTATGATTTATTTACTTTTAATTTCACGTAAATTCTGTGAGTGTGAATTTTTTCTGTATCTCAAATTTCTGGGTAGTGATTTTGAATTTTGCTACCCCAATGACCAAAACATAGTGGTTGCCAGTAATTTGGTCTTCTCTCCCTGAAAAAGAGGGATGAAGTGAGTAAAATGGGGCGGCATAATGGCGCAGCGGTAGGGCAGCTGCCTCACATCACCAGATACCCCGGTACGATACTGACTGCAGGTGCTGTCTGCACGGAGTTTGAACATTCTTCCTGCGACTGCGTGGATTTTCTCCGGGTGCTCCGGTTTGCTCCCACACTTCCAATACGTGCAGGTTTCAAGGTTAACTGACTTCTGTAAGTTGCCCCAAGTGTGCAGGATGCAAAAGTGGAATAACAAAGAACTAGTGTACGGGTGATTGATGTGGACTCGGTGGCCGAAGGGCATGTTTGCACGCTGTATCTCTAAACTAAACTAAATTGCTTGGAAAAAAAAAACACAAATAGGTGCACCACTCCAACTTTCACAGAGGTCTTTCAGAATCCCACTCAGAGAAATGATGAGTATTGTGGGGCTAGGTTACTGCAGCAATATCCTGAGGATGCCTTTTTGGTTTGAAAGTATAAATATAATTCCAAACAAGGCAGTTGGGTGATTTCAATTTCAGTAATTAAATAAACATCTTCTGGAATTAAGAAGCTGGATTCAGTAATGGTGGTTGACTCTGGTGGAATGGTGGATAGGGGGCGCCGGAGGAGGGAGATGGCAGCCCTGCCAGCAGTCTGTTCGTTTTTTTCATCCTTTTTGTTATGTTTAGCGTTTGTTTAAAGTTTGTTTTAATGTTCTTCTGTTTGTTTTATGTGGGGGGAGGGGGGGGGGGGTTGGGTAAACTTTTTTTTTCAGGTTCTTACCTTCCCGGAGAGGTTCAAGTTCAAGTGTTCAAGTTAGTTTATTGTCATGTGTCCCTGATAGGACAATGAAATTCTTGCTTTGCTTCAGCATAACAGAACATAGTAGGCATTGAATACAAAACAGATCAGTGTGTCCATATCCTATTATATAAATATATACACACTTGAATAAATAAACTGATAAAGTGGAAATAACAGATAATGGATTATTAATGTTCAGAGTTTTGTCCGAGCCAGGTTTAATAGCCTGATGGCTGTGGGGAAGTAGCTATTCCTGAACCTGGTCGTTGCAGTCTTCAGGCTCCTGTACCTTCTATCTGAAGGTAGCAGGGAGATGAGTGTGTGGCCAGGATGGTGTGGGTCCTTGATGATACTGCCAGCCTTTTTGTGGCAGCGACTGTGGTAAATTCCCTCGATGGAAGGAAGCTCAGAGCCGATGATGGACTGGGCAGTGTTTACTACTTTTTGTAGTCTTTTCCTCTCCAGGGCGCTCAAGTTACCGAACCAAGCCACGATGAAACCGGTCTGCAAGCTCTCTACTGTGCACCTGTAGAAGTTAGAGAGAGACCTCCTTGACAAACCGACTCTCCGTAATCTTCTCAGGAAGTAGAGGCGCTGATGTGCTTTCTTGATATTTGCATCAGTGTTCTCGGACCAGGAGAGATCTTCAGAGATGTGCATGCCCAGGAATTTGAAGCTCTTGACCCTTTCAACCATCGACCCGATGATATAAACGGGACTGTGAGTCCCCATCCTACTCCTTCCAAAGTCCACAATCAGTTCCTTGGTTTTGCTGGTGATAAGGGCCAGGTTATTGTGCTGGCACCATATGGACAGTTGCTCGATCTCTCTTCTGTACTCCGACTCATCCCCATCAGTGATACGTCCCACAACAGTGGTGTTGTCAGCGAACTTGATGATGAAGTTCGCACTATGACCGGCTACGCAGTCATGAGTATAGAGTGAGTACAGCTGGGGCTGAGCACGCAGCCTTGAGGTGCTCCCATGCTGATTGTTATCGAGTCTGACACATTTCCACCAATACGAACAGACTGTGGTCTGTGAATGAGGAAGTCGAGGATCCAATTGCAGAGGGATGCGCAGAGACCCAGCTCTGCGAGTTTGGTAACCAGCTAGGAGGGGATGATAGTATTAAATGCCGAGCTGTAATCGATGAATAACAGCCTGACATATGAGTTTTGTTGTCCAAGTGGTCCAGAGCGGAGTGGAGAGCCAGTGAACTGCAGTGGGTCCAGGTTTTTGCCGAGGTAGGAGTTGATTTGCGCCATGATCAACCTCTCGAAGCACTTCATCACCACAGGCGTTAGTGCCACAGGTCGATAGTCATTGAGGCACGTCACCTTGCTCTTCTTGGGCACAGGTATAATTGATGCCCTTTTGAAGCAGGTGGGAGCCTCAGACCTCAGAAGTGAGAGGTTGAAAATGTCCGTAAAAACTCCAGCCAGTTGGTCCGCACAGGTTTTTAGAACACGACCAGGTATACCATCAGGTCCAGGCACTTTTCGAGGGTTCACCCATCTGAAGGATTTCCTGACGTCGACCTCTGTGACTGTGACTGAAATACCATCACAGCGAATGGGGGCTCGGGAAGGCACATCGGTGTTCTCCCTATCAAAGCGTGCGTAAAACGCATTGAGCTCATCAGGGAGTGATGTTTCAACGACATTCGAGCTGCCTCCTGATTTCACCTTGGAGGTGATTGCATTCAGGCCCCGCCACAGCTGCCGAGCATCTGTCTCCTCCTCCAGTGTGGAGCAGAGGTCCCTTTTGGCCTTTTTGATGGCCTTACCAAGGTCGTATCTGGACTACTTGTAGACCACTGTATCATCAGACATGAATGTCCGGTGTCTGGCCTTCAGAAGAGTGCGGATCTCAAAGTTGATCCAAGGTTTCTGATTGGGAAACACTCTGAAGGTTTTTGTGGGGATGCAGTCCTGCACACATTTCTTAATGAAGTCTGTAACGACTGTGGCATATTCGTTCAAGTCCGTTGCCGAGTCCTTGAACATTGCCCAGTCGACAGACTTCAAACAGTCCTGTAGTTGTTCCTCTGCCCCCCCCCCCCCCCAGACCAGCTCTGTACTGTCAAGTTTCACTGTCAAGAGGTGATCAAGTTTCGGATCACATTCTCCGGGCTCTGCGGCCTACCATCGATGGAGTTGAAAACCCGTCTCGGACTGTCGTGAGGTGTATTGGTGTATGTGACAATGAATGAACCTTATGAGCTTTATGGACCTTATGAACTCTGAAGTACTCTTCAGAATGGTGGAGCAAGCCACTTGATGCTGGTGCAACTAAATCCAGGGGCATACACATTCCATGAAAGAACAAGAAGCATATAAAATAGGAATGTCATTGTCCTAGTGAATATGGAATGGATCTACTCTCAAAGAGTGCCAGCATTTAGCTGCTTCATTTTGTAATATGTTTGTGAACCATATACTGTAGCTGAAGCCATAGAGATTCATAACCATTTTTAATATTAGCACAGCTACTTAATTTACTTTTTATTTATAATTGCTATCATTCCCTTCTTTACTCACTTCATGCTTTCCACTTGTTTGGGCCAAAGGGGTGAAGAAAGCATTGAACCACGGGCCTCTGTCATTGAAGATTGTTCTGCATTTATGTAGCACAGATACATTTTTATACCAAAAACTTTGCAAAGCCGATTGAAGTTCACTTGAAATATAGTTGCTGTTGTAATGTTGGGAAAACAGCTGGCAATTGTCACACATCAAGGTCCTATTAACAACAATGTGTTAATGACCAGATAAACTTGATTAATTATATGATAAATGCTGACAGACCCCAGGGAAATCCTTGCTCTTAAATAATACCCTAGCATTCCCAATATTTGTTTTATCATAGTGAATGAAAACAGGCATGGAAACAGGTCCAAGTCCATACCAACCATCACTCACCTGTTCACATTAGTTCTATATTATCCCACTTTCCCATCCTCTCCCTCCACACTAGTGCCAATTTACAAAGGGCAATTAACCTACAAACCCCCACATCTTTGGGATGTAGGAAACCGGAGCACCCGGATAAAATTCACATGGTCACAGGGAAAACGTGCAAACCCCACATAGAGAGCACCCAAGGTCTGCCGGAGAGAACAGATTGGACCTCAGTTTGCTGACTTGCATACTCTGAATGTCAGTACCACTGGTCATGCAGCAGTCCATCACTGCTTGTGCTGAAGACACAGATTAATTTTGTACATGAGTGTCTGGAGTGGAATTTGAAACCCCAGCCTTCTAATTCGGAGGTGAGCGTGTCGCCGCTGAGTCAAGGCTATTTTGGAAAAAAACATTCAAAAGATGACCGAGGATCAATTGTAACGTAACCAATCGCACAATAAACTAATGGAACTGGATCACTAAAGACATAATGAACTGCAAATGCAGGAATCCTGAGTAACAAAGTACTAGAGTAACTCAGCAGGTCAAGCCATATCTCTGGAGGACAGGATCGGCAAAGCTTTGGGTTGGGACTCTGCTTTAGGCTCTGAAGGTTCCCAACCTGTAATGTCACCTATTGATGTCCTCCAGAGATCTGCTTGACCCACTGAGCTACTCTGGCACTTGGATCCTTTGACCATTTTAACTCTCCCTCACCTCCAGCTTTCAACCCTCTGCTATCTCTTCATGGACAAACGGTCGAGCCAGAATTATTTCCAGATAACAAAAATTCCTGGAAACACTCTGCAGTTCATTGGGCGATTATTTTGCAGAGAAACTGTGCTCATTCTGCAGGAATAACACCTGGCTTCCAGCTACCTGCCATTTTAATTTCCCATCCCACCCCCACTCTGACCTCACTGTTTGTGGCCTTCTACATTATCACAAGAAGGCCAACACAAAACGAGGATCAACACCTTATTTAAAACGCAGGCACAAAGAACTACAGATGCTGATTTACAAAACAAAAGTCACAAAGTGCTTTGGTAACTCAGAGGGTCAGGCAACTTCTGGTCGAAGGAGGACACCGACCTGAAGCATTGCCTCTCCATGTCCACCCACTTTCCATTTGGATCACTCACAGTCTTCATCATTTTTTGCTCTCTTTTTCTATTCTTTCTGTTTTTGTATAGACCAGCCTGTTGTGCAAGTTCCACGGCCTGAGCATCAACAATGCATTACACAGGCGAAGAAGCCTTATTGGACATGAACCACTGAGCTGCCACATCACAGCCTTACCCAGGAGAAAAAGGATGGGTGACATTTCAGGTCAGGACCCTTCTTCAGGTCAGGACCCTTTATCGCCAGTGATGGTGCCTGACCTACTGAGTTACTCCAGCACTTGGTGTCCACCACCTCCAGCACAGAATTAAGATAAAAATTACACAAAGAGCTGGAGTAACTAACTCAGTGGGTCAGGCAGCATCTGCAGTTCCTTTCTATTTTCACAGTCTTACCCGATCAGAGATATTCCCTTTGTTCTACCCATCATACTTCTCAATTTGGAGACACAGGAAAGTAAAATCTGGAATCTTGAGCAAATCACAAAGTGCTGGAGAATCTCAGCAGATCAGACAGCTTCTGTGGAGGTAATGGACAGACGCCTTTTCAAGTCGAGACCTAACTCACATTTCAAATTAACTTTTTGACCTTTTCTGAAGTATTTAGTGGGCAACTAGAAGACAAGTAGCACAACTTCATACCTCAGTCTGAGAAGGATCCCGACCTGAAATGTTGCCTGTCCGTTCCCTCCTCAGATGCTGCCTGACCCATTGAGTTCCTCGAGTATTTTGTGTTTTTCCCTTCACAACTTTCTGTACTACCTAAAACCAACTTTTTTATTTCTCTCTCTGTTCTGTGAAGAAGGACCCTACAAAACAGTGGTCCTGATCTAGCACCTACTTCATTGGAAACCCACGGTCTGTGTTTAATCAGACTTTTACTGGACGTTATCTTGGACTAAATGTTATGCCCTTGAACCTGTATCTGTATGTTGTGGACGGCTTGGTTGTAATCATGTATACTCTTTTCTCTGACTAAATGACACGCAACATAAAAGCTTTTCACAGAGCACGTGACAATAATAACAAACTTAACTAAAATGGATCAGCCAGTATCGAATGGGCTGAATTCTGCTTTTATGTCTTATGTTCTCTTTTTTTTCAATCTTGTGCCATTCCCCAGTTCTAAGGGCTTTTAGTGACTTGCTGACAGACATTTACCAAAGCTGCTCTTTGCCAAGGATGAAAGGAGACACTGAGTCAATCCATGCTGACAGGGAAACATTTTTCCGACCACTGATTAATTTCTATCTGGCAGTTTGTGAAATCTGCTCAAAATTATTCTACCTATAAAAGATTATGATCCTGCAATTATTTGTGGAACAGCAAATTCTTTACAAAATAATATTTTTCTCTGCTATTTTACTTTCTGTCCCATATTACTTTTTGTAAATCACAGGACAATCATTCTTGAACCTAAAGCCAAATAACATTAGATATAACCCATAGAAACCCCAGCGCTTTTATATAACTGTACTATAAGACAATTTATGCTAGATTTTTACTTCTAATACTGCAAGAATGCAATCCATATAAATGTTTAAAGTTTTGAATATGCCAGATTTAATTTTACCATTTATTATTTACGCACCATTTGAGAAACCATTCGCAGTTCGCGAAGCACTGATTTGGAGGAGAGACATTTGTTACAGAGACTCCATGAATGTTCCAGCACTTTCCATTAGATCTGTGTGTCCAAAAATAACTCACACCGTGCATTCCAGTCAACATGGCTTTATTACATTTGTACATCATACCAGTTACTTTACGTAATATTGCAGTATTACACGTGGAAACCACAACAAGGAGGGGGAAACCGTTCTTTGGTGTTATTTGAGTAAAGAGAAAGTGCATTAATATTAACCTTGATAAACATGATACACACTCATAGATATCTGACAGGAACATCCCTATAAACTGGGGAATAAATTTGCCTCACAGTTCCAAAATAACATAGTACTTATGAATTTCACATCTAAGTTGTAAACAGTGTTAATGGAAAATAAATAAAGCAAGTGCCAAGGGCAAAACTATTTATAATACCATCCACATCATTCAGATGATAATCTTTCAAAACACAGCAGAACTGCACTTACAACGTTCTGTTGTCATGACCATGATCATCCTCACAGATGGACAAATTCCCCATTTATTTCAAGGCTTAACAGTAATAATCAAATTATGCATGAATCCTCCAACTGGGTGACAACGACTATACTTTTGCATTTTGCGTGTACATAGAAAACTGAGGTCAGCTTGTCCAATGCGCATTTATGCTTGGGTAACTTGAAACTCATTCCAAAAGAACAGGTCACTCATTTATAAATGTGTTATGAATTATTCTTTATTTTCGAATGAGACAGTTTCTGCACAGAAATGAAATAACATGCTGATCTTTGCATTCAATCAGCAAAGTGCGAGTTAAACCATTTGACAAGCATAGTACAAAAAAGATTTTCTAGTGCATGGTTATTTTTAACATTACTGCAAGAGGAACTGTGAGATCTGCAATTTCATATTGCTGCAACAACTTAATTGCTTAGATTTTGAGAACAGAATTTGGCATGGAGGTTGAAACATTGTAAAACCAATATAAATAGCATCACAGATACTGGAAATTCAAACATCAAAATGTTAAATCAACCGAAAAATATTTGTAAATAATAGCCCCGGCAAATGAGAGTACCGCGTGCTTGGAATTGTCATCTTACTGCTTAGGCTGTAAACCACAGCCTTATCTCCAGAAGTGGACATAAGAATGCCGTAATCTTGATCAAATCAAGGAAGTTCTTCCTGTGTCCTTGCCAATACTCACTCTTCAACACAACTAAAATAAGATAATTTGCTGATTACAATGGAGATTCCTCCTCAGAAATATTTAATTTTGACTGAGCAACATTTTGGAACATACAGTACTGATGATGTGAAATGTATGGTTTAAATGTAAGTCTGACCATTTGTTATTTCGATCTAATAAAGTGCTAACATTATTAGCATACTATTAATGATTTGGAGTGGAGGTATAAATATTTTTGGCATACATTAAGGCATAATTTTATTTTTACTTGAAGAGCCACATCATGTTCATCAATATGTAACCTGTTAACATAATCAAGAACCAGTCTCACTCCGGTCATTCTCTCATCTCCCCTCACCCTTCAGGCAAGAGGTACATAAATTTGAAAACGCGTTCCTCAGGGCATTTTCAGGGCATTTCAGGGCATTTCAGGGCATTTTTTCCCAGTTATCGGGCAACTGAACGGTCCTCTCATCAGCTAGAATGCATCCTAACCTCCCATCTACCTCATTGGAAACCTTTGAACTGTCTTTAATTGACCTTTATCGGACTTTAATATATTTTGCATCAAATGTTGTACCTTGCTTGTATCCTTTATCTGTGCACTGTGGATGGCTTAAATTTATTTATGCACAGTCATTTCATTAACTGATAGCATGCAAACAAAAGCTTTTCACTGTACCTCGGAGTACAATAATAAACTAAACTAAACTAAACATATTTTTATTAGATCAAATTTCCTTCAAAATTCAAAGTATTTGCCATCATTGATTGATCTTTGATTTTGTCTGAGGAAAATCTATCTTTCTAATTTTCAGTTTATTAAATGATATTTAATATGTATCGTGGTTAAAAGAAACCATAGTTAGGAGACGGGTCAACATGCTGAATGTTGGCTTGTGCTCTTTTTTTCTCAATCATCTAGGTAAAAACATGCATTTATGCCATCCATTATCACATCTGCCAAATATCTCCAAGCATTCAGGTTGTCATACATTATGTAGAAGTGAAATGACACACGAGTAGATTTAAATGTGATCATCTATTTATCTATTCAGTTTATTTTGTTGCTTAAAGAAAACCAGTATCTATTGCAGCAAACCAGACTGGAAAGATCAATTGTGACCAATCGTAACTTTTTCCAGTCTGGTCTTGTGAGTCTAGTAGGTATGGAAGGTTTGGACTTTCACTATACAGTGAAGTATAAATGGTCATGTGCTTGGCACAGGTTCAGTCATTGGGTACAAAGCGTAAGTAGGAAGATTAGTGTGCTGTGTTTTCCAAGAGAGCTGGTTTCTTAAAAAATATAGGCCTTGTCTCCATTTAGAGCTTTTTTGGCAAAATCTTTCTGTCTGCAGTGGGAGTAAAAGCCATGTGTCAAATGCATTAAAATTTTGTCACCTGCTAACAGCATGATTATGCATGCTGATGTGATTTATAAAATGTGTTTGAAAATGTATATATAAGCCATTCTTGCCGAAGCATTTTAATTCAGCATAATATATACTATATTTTAAATGATTGTACACTTCTAAACTAAGCATCTCCTTATAACAAGTAGATGTATTTGCTCTGGTCTGCTGGGAGTGGCCAGATTAAAAGGATTCTTGCCACCTACAAGACATCTCATTCTGACTGGGAATGCAGCAAAGCTTCCCGCTGGCTGATCATCGGGTGATTTTTAACGGCTGGAACTCACATGCTAGCTGCTTGCCAACAGTATGAACAAAACAGCCTGGAATTTGGCGGGACATAGCTACCCGCCTGTTAAGATCATGCTCGTTGGAGGTAGCCACCTAACGTCCAAGGGGATGGATGGGGGAAGGGGGGGGAAGTTTGGTGAGTAGAGGAAATCCAAACTTTTCATTTCAATTCACGATTTTCCTCAATTTTACATCTCCTTGTAAAATTCTTTTGAAGCATTTTCATTTTGTTTATACTGTTGTGGCTCACGAAGAAATGGCTTTGGTTTCAGCTACAGCAACCACAGTTCCCTAGGCATTCCCAAATTAAAACTGCAGATTAGATCGCAAATACATAATCTAAACCTCGTTTGAACATTTGAAGAGTCCCCACAGTCTTTTTACTGGTGTGCTTGGTGAATAAGAAAAGTGTTGGAGGAACTCAGCGGGTCAGGCAGTATCTCTGGAGGATACAGATAGGCAATGCTTCCAATCAGGACCCTTCTTCAGACAAATGAAGTTCTTTGTGGCTCATATTTAAAATGTGCAGTCAGCAACACCGGAGTGATATGCGAGAAGAATTATCTCAGACTCAATCTTAACTGCCAACCTAAATGCTTTCAAAACCGTTCCAACTTCAATATCATCACACCATAATTTATTAGACATTTTATTTCTGGATCACTATCTTTGGTTACATTAATCTAATCAGCAATTGTTAGCCAATAAAATATTTCTTAAGTGTGAACTGTATAGATGTACATAATGAAACTGGGTATAGAATGCAATGTTATAACGGTTCTTACTTTTAGGTCTGCATAAATGTATAAGTATTAATGTCACATATTTTATCTTTAAATATGACTAAAATTGTGCAATTATCAAAAAATATATGTTCTCTCCGATTCATGTCCTACTTCCCACTACCATAACCTATGAGCTTCAAGTAACACTTTTAAAGACCTCTTAACAAAACCCCCTTTTAACATGCAACTCTTTCAAGCATGTTAGTGACATTAAAGTCCTCTCAATATTTGTCTTTAATGATACAAATCTACCTGACCTACACCCCTGCCAGTTCCACAAATGTCAGACACACAATGGCATTTCAAAACAAAATAGATTATCAAATGAGCTTGTTTAAGCACCTGTTCACAGGAAAGATTGAAATGCAGCATATTTATATAGTTTCAAAAAAATGAGTACTATATTTCTTGTACATCAAAACCCACTATATTTGGAAAGCAAATTACTCTCTGGAAGCAAAATATATTAGCTGGTATTGATTTCTGATTATTTATAAAACAGAATTATTACACGATGCAAATGCAATGCAAATTTATTGCTTCCTTTACACAATATAGAAACTTTTATCTATATGCTCTACTCAAATTCTCATCAATCTCTTAAAACATTTTTTCATAAAGTGTCCAACAGTGACAAACTGACACTTTACTTCACAGGCAAAATATAATGTGTATAACTTAGTTGTACGCTGTAATTCATAAAGATGTCACTCACCACGTGGCATACATATGTTATTTTGGCTATGTTAATCTTAAAGGAGATAGTACATAGGAAACATTGCAAATCAAAGGCGTGCTTAACATGTGATTAACAGTTCGTTAACAAACCATGGATGATTTTTTTAAAGTTAGTTCCAAGTAAGTGATGCCCTCCAAGGCTCAACAGATAAAGTTCTGTTATCATATTTCCCCTCCCCATATTGATGGCAGAAAGTAACACTGGGGCAGCAAACTATGAGAAGGTTTCCTGGTGGCATGCATTCTTAAAGTATCACAACACTGTCCACTTTTCACCTTGAAGGATTAATGTTCATTTTTATCTGAAATATCTTTAATGTTGCAAGCATCACTTGGTTTCCTTGGGCTGATTTTACTTTGGTCAGTTTCCATTTCTGCTTCTTGTGTAGATGTTGTAGTGTGGCTTTTATTTTCTGCTATAGAATCCATCGGAGTTGTTCCTTCAGTGTTTGCTGGCTGAGGCTCAGAAAAGCTTTTGTCTTCTGGGCCCATACTGCCTTTTTGCTCCAACCTTTCTAGAAGGTTTTGAACCTTCTTCACGCCATCTCTTCTGGCTTGACGCACGTCAACCCGGCCCTCAGGATCCACCGAGTCAAGGGCCAGCAGCTCTTTGGTCAGCATTTCTTCAATCAACAAGTAGTGTTTATCTGCTCCTCTTCCTTCGAATAAACTGACGTCTTCCTCAAGCCTTTGAACTCTCTTAAGGATTTTCTCTACCTTTAACAGGCCAGGATGTTTCTGAGCAGCATCGGGAGCATCAGGCTTTTTTTCAGGCACACTCTCTTCCAGCTGGGCACTGACTGATGCGGGTGATGGAGTACTCCTCTCAGCTTTCTCAGGCTTAGGCTGAGCTTTATGGGGTTGCTGCCTGACGACATGAATTGGGATATATGCTGCAGGACGCTCGGGGCCTGAGGAAGTAGCCTTGCTCTCCTGTTGCATTTTGGGTGTCTCTTGATGCTCTACCCGTTGCTGGGCAACCTATAATGGATGGTGGGGGAGGGGGTAAGGACAGGTAGAGGACAATAGAAATGACAGAGGCAATTAGCTCAACATATGCAGCACTTTTACATTCTTATGCATCCATTCTATGTTTCTACTTCAAGTGGAGCTAGACTGCAATTTTGGGGACACTGCTCAAATGAATGCAACCTATGAATTAATTATTATGCCTTAAGTTTTGAATTTCTGTGCCTCAAATTTACAAGTGTATCACAGTTTAAATGCAGTGGACAAAATACATCAACATCTTTCGTTCTTTTGGTGCACTCCTTCCCATTTACCTTCCAGATAAGAAAAGGCTGCTGAATATCCAGACTATCTCTGGAATAATTTTCCATTTGCTTCAATGACTATCCCGCTAAATTTTACAATTCCTTTGCATCCGACCTAAGGCTGTCTTTTTTCCTTGTTTCTAACTTACAGCTATCTCTGACACGGGCCCCAAAGCAATATAGATCGACTTGAAAATCAAAGGACTTTATTTGCAATCTTGCTATAAAAGAAATTTGAGGTGTCAAATGCTTTAAAAGCTTCACCATGATGTGTCAACAAATTTCTTCAGTCAGAGGGTGGTTAATCTGTGGAATTCGTTGCCACGGATGGCCATGAAGGCCAAGTCATGGATACTTTTAAGGCAGAGATTGACAGATTCTTGTCATAGAACGGGTGTCAGGGACTATGGGGCGAAGGTAGGAGAATGGGGTTGAGAAGGAAATATAGATCAGACCTGATAGAATGGCAGGGTAAACTTGTTGGGCCGAATGGCCTAATTCTCCTCCTAGAATGTATATGTAAGCGGATAAATTAATTTTCTTACTTTACAATGCGAGTTTAATAATTACAGTCAATGGTATAAAATATCAGCTTTTGGAGAATGGTGTAAACTTAGTTTTCATTGCATAGTTTCAAATCTGCACCAGTCAATATTATTGATTTCAGCTGTCTCTGCTGGAGACTGAACAAGATGCAGCCAATATACTGTTGCCATCTTCAATACAGCTCCATTTAATATAATTACCGGTTTATACCAAAGATGGACACAAAATGGTAACTTCTACAAACACTTCCCCCCACCTTTTCCTCCCTTCCACCACTTAAAGTCGAAAACCAGTTCCACAGTTTGCGACGATGTATTCCTCCTGGGATCACACTGTCTCTCGCCAACAGACAGCCTATTAGGGAATCTACCTGCCTGAGGTAATCTGTTAGACACAAAATGCTGGAGTAACTGGAGTACCAGGCAGCATCCCGGAGAGAAGGAATGGGTGACCTTTTGGGTCGAGACCCTTCTTCAGTCTGAAGGAAGCGTCTCGACCCGAAACGTCACCCGTTCCTTCTCTCCAGAGATGCTGCCTGTCCCTCTGAGTTACTCCAGCATTTGTGTCTATCTTCGATTTAAACCAGCATCTGCGGTTCTTTCCTACACATGAGGTAATCTGATGCCCACCCTAGTTTGTCCTGATCATTTCTTGCTTTCCGTCCTGTCCCCCCCGTCCCGCACCCTACAATCAGCCTGAAAAAGGGTCCTGACCTAGAACATCACCCATCCATTTTCTCCAGAGAGGCTGGCCCAATGAGTTACTCCAGCATTTTGTGTCTATCTTTGGCTCCCTTTAATGTCTCAGTGAGACTATATTCACCCCTTCCTGCTTTGGACCCCAACTTTAACAAAGTCAACTGACACTTTCCAGTTTGCTCTGAAGACTATGATATACAAGTACCATTTACAAGACGGTTAGCACATCTTCCCATTTAAAAGATACACGTTATCATTGCTTCTTATGGTCAAAAACAATTAGAAATGTGTCTGAAACAAGCTGATGTACCTGTGGTCTGTCCACACCTGTGCTGGTGTAGATAGGTGATTGTGATCGGACCTGGGTCGGCATCCGAGCTGGAGAGCTCTCACGGCTTGATGCTTCCTTTTGAGTCTTCCGTAGTGGTGAATGTGCACCAGCTCTGGCTGTTCCCCAGTCATCAGGAGAAACCCTGTAGGCAGCCGGGTGCTGCTGCTGGACTGTGTACTCTGTTGGCTGGGAAGGATATTGTACTTGCTGGGCAGGATGATAGACCTGCTGGCTTGGGTACTGGGCTTGGTGCACAGGGTGATGCACTTGCTGAACAGGGGGGTAGTCTGCCTGGTGTACGGGGTGACGGGTTTGCTGTGTTGGGTACTGAGCTTGTTGCACTGGGTGCTGGGTTTGCTGGCTTGCATACTGTGCATGAGGAGCAGGGGGATACACTTGTTGAGTTGGCTTTCCTCCAATCCCTTCATGAATCACGGGTATAGAAATGTAACCCGAAGGCCTTTGGGAATTTCCCAATTTTGATCGACTGTGTGGCTGCGATGAAAATGTTTGGGGGCTAGTTTGGAACAATGAATTCTGAAAGAAAAGATAATAGACAATGTTATTAAAGATACTTTTTGGTTCATTGCATATTATAGTCGTTATGTAAATAGAACTGAGAAGAGAATTTGGCAAAATCATACTAATCGCATTACAAAGACCAATTTCCAAAGTTCAAAAGGCAAATGTAAAACTTCTAATGGAGCATAGTGTGCCAGAGTAATAGAAGATGGACAAGAATATCCCATCATGGGTTCGCTATTTTTAGACTTCCAAACATGACAGTCTATAAATAAATCCACAATTAGCTTTCTGGAAAGGAACAGGTGACATCTTTATAATTTGCCTTGTAATATTGTTAAAGGGAATCTTCACTAGGAGTTTAAATTTAAGTAAATCTTCTTGTGAATGATTAGCCAGTTTTTAGATCATTTTGCCAATGGTAGCTTTAAGTGACTGGCAACTTAATTTATGTTGGGTTTCTGATAGAGCTTGCCAAGTATTTGACAGTAGCCTGACGACAAAATAAAATCTTGAGTGAAAGAGACAAATTACCTCTGACCCCTGAGGCTGATTAGCGGCAGCTGCTGATGCTCGTCCACTTTGTTTATCTGCTTGTGTGGCTTCTAATGGAGACCCAACTGGTGAGTCAGCTCTCGCTGGCAGCCTGGATGGAGACTGTGCTCGCAACGGGGAGTGTGCCCGCACTTCACTTTTAAGCCTCTGCAGGTCAGGCTGCTGAGGCGAGTAGTGTACTTTCTGTAAATAATGTTCGGGTACTCCATCGTGGATCACTGGGATGGGAATGTAACCCGGACGAAGCTGAGGCCCAGAAGATCCATATTCCTTGCCATGCCACGATTTGGAGGGATCCTGCGATGGTTGTAGATAACCTGATGGATGAGGGCCATTGGAAAAACTTTGTCTTTCCTAAAAATAGAAAATGCACAGAGCAGAATTAATATTAATATTTAATTATTTGTTGAGCTTACATGAAAGTATTAACATTTTGAAAGTACAAATAACCAACCAACTACCCCAAAAATTGGAATAATCTAAACATTTAAATTTTAATAATATAAAAACAAAATATCGGAGAATTATTTTGAAAAATTCATCTCATTTGCCATTAATATGAATTGCTGATTCTTACCTGTTTTAGTGCCTTATCTACTGGCCTATTTAATAATAATTGTAAATAGCAAAATGTACAAATCCGAGAAAACTTAAATAAAAGCAGAAGATGCTGGAAATACTTGATTCTTCCATCATAATGAATAGCAGGTGAAATGTTAATTCTGTATCTCCAAAGATGATGCTTGTCCTGCTGAATACTCATAGCTGGTTATGTTTCTAATTGAAATAGTGAAGCTAAGTCAGAATTAACGTATTGTGGGAATTGTGTGATAACCATGTGCAAAATTAACAGGTCAAGGAGATGCTTTGCAGTTCATGATATTTAATTGAGAAGTTAATGATTTCTCAAGAGTTGAAATTTTAAATTGTACAGACGATAGACACAAAATGCTGGAGTAACTCAGCGGGACAGGCAGCATCTCAGGAGAGAAGGAATGGATGACGTTTCAGGTTGAGACCCTTCAGGCAAATTGTACAGTTTATCTCTAGGTTTATAATCTTTCAATATGATGAGCTTTTCATCATATAGCAAAACAAAACTATAAATGTATAGATAAATAATGGTACAATTCCTTGTCAAAACTAATTAGATTTTTTTTTAAAATGTCCATTAAAACGTGTATTGCCTTTTCTTCATAAATTAACAAACTAAATGCTGGTAAACCGATCAGCTAAGATTTTGCACTGGACCATGAAGGCATACTGCTGGAAACTGGCAAGGCAAGTCAACATTTCTAAAGCATCACATCATGCACCTCTAAGGATTTTCACTGCTGTTCCTACGTTGAATATTAATGACAAGAGCACGGATGTCCTGAATGAAATTCTTTCTTTAAGATTCACTCATTCCTCAGAAGTGATGTCAAAGTGTGGTCCAAAGTCCAAATAATTCCACAATGGCTGGGAAGCACAGCTGGAGAAATCTTGGTTAGATCCCTTTTGTAGTGCACCACCCTGTTTTGGATGGATCACAGATTCACCAGTAAAAGACCAGGCTTTAGAGAATTAAGTTATGAGGATAAACTGATTCTACATTTCCCTGAATTTCGAAGGATGAGGGATGATCTCATCTGCATACGCAACACAGTATGTGAAAGGTATGTCTTTAATAGGAGAGCTCATAACAAGAAACACAATCTAAAAGTTATGGTATAGGCTCTTTAGGAAAGGAATCAGGAAGCACACTGGCTGAAGGCACAAGGGAGATTGATAATCTGGAACTGGTGCCAGCAAAGAAAGCTCACTTGTATATCAGATGGAATATGGAAGAGAGTCAAGTGGTAGAAACAAAGCATGTAAACAGACATGAGATGCAGTGTAGCCAACTCTGAGTGGTGTGTGGGGCTTCCTCCTATTCATGTGCTCTTCACGCAATCTATTTTTTACAGCTTCTACCATCTCCTTATCACCTATGCGATACCCCACCTACACACCTCCCAGATGTCATCACCATCACATGACAAAGAGTGATGTACGTAGGCCTTAGCTCCTCCATCTTCCTTTCCAAAACATTTCACTAATACACTCGGCCTCAAAACTTTCCTCAAAAGTCGTTTTCTGGAAAGGTTTTTGGCTCCGTCCCTCCGGGCTTCAAAATATGTTTATTCTCTTTATTTGAGAAACTCTGTGAAATATTTTTATGTTTAAAATATGATTTGATGCTGTTGTTAAAATCTGCATATTCCTATGAGTTACATCTTACTGTAAAAATTACAACTTAATAACTGGACAAGCTAGCTCTCAGGTTTCACATCTGAACATTGTTTATTTTACTAGACTGTCCAAATGTGCTCAGCTCCAATTTTATTTCCATGAAGGAAATGCCACATAGAATTTAAATTGGAACATACAGCACAATGGCAGGTCGTTTAGCTCAACCAGTCTCTGGTGACATCTATGCCCTAGTTGAAGCTTCCCCGCCCCACATACACTCCCACATCTTTTCTCACTCAATTATAGCAGCAATGCCTTATATTTCCTCTTCTCTCATATGCTTATCTAATCTACCCTTAAATGTGCTGACATCTTGCACCTGAACCACGCCCTTCGCTAGCAAATAGCAAATCCTCGGTAAAATAGTTTCTTCTGTATTTCCCTTTTCATTTATGTAAGAAGAAACTGCAGATGCTGGTTTACACCAAAGAGACACACAATGCTGGATTGACTCAGCGGGTCAGGCAGCATCTCTGGAGAGAAGGAATAAGTGACATTTCGGACCCATTAGATGAAAGGTTTTCGACCCGAAACATCACCTGTTCCTTCTCTCCAGAGATGTTGCCTGACCCGTGGAGTTACTACAGCATTTTATGTCTATTTTCCCTTTTTCGTTTATTTGGTGACTAAATATTACAGATGCCTCTGGTCTTGGTATTTCTCAAAGGCGTGTGCCTACAATCTCAGATGTCTCTATAAAGTCACATTATTTATTGCCTTCTCTTTCCAGAGAAGGCTGGCCAATCTTATTCATTATTTCCTAAAGAATGTGACTTTCATTTTTCCAGGATCATCCTTATCAATCCTTTTACAACCTCCAGTACCTCTATAGCATTTCTATATAATAGCATCCAGATACCAAATGTGGTTGACTTAGAAGGTAGACACAAAATGCTGGAGTGACTCAACGGGGACAGGCAGCATCGTTTCAGGGCGAGACCCTTCTTCAGACAAGCATCTGCAGTTCTTTCCTACACATTGTGGTCGACTTAGAGTTTTATACCAGTTTAGCAGAAATCCTTTATGTTTTAAATCATGTATTTCCCTCTAGAAACATAGTTTAATGATTTGGTTTGCATTTTTAATTGATTCATTAAGATTTACTTTGAGTTACTCTTGGAAGGAAGAACAGCAACAGACCTTTTAGAACACAGGTAGATTTCCTCCTCCAACATTTTGAAAGGAGTCAGATTACTGTTCCTGCACAAGTGTTCACATTGTTGCCTAAAAGGTTTTTATAACCTTGAATCTCCAGATCTATTAATTTACCAGAAGGTTCTGCTTCAGTTGTACAGGGTCTTGGTGAGACCACACCTGGAGTATTGCGTACAGTTTTGGTCTCCAAATCTGAGGAAGGACATTATTGCCATAGAGGGAGTGCAGAGAAGGTTCACCAGACTGATTCCTGGGATGGCAGGACTGTCTTATGAAGAAAGACTGGATAGACTCGGTTTATACTCTCTAGAATTTAGGAGATTGAGAGGGGATCTTATAGAAACTTACAAAATTCTTAAGGGGTTGGACAGGCTAGATGCAGGAAGATTGTTCCCGATGTTGGGGAAGTCCAGGACATGGGGGTCACAGCTTAAGGATAAGGGGGAAATTCTTTAAGACCGAGATGAGAAAGACTTTTTTCACACAGAGAGTGGTGAGTCTCTGGAACTCTCTGCCACAGAGGGTAGTTGAGGCCAGTTCATTGGCTATATTTAAGAGGGAGTTAGATGTGGCCCTTGTGGCTAAGGGGATCAGAGGGTATGGAGAGAAGGCAGGTACGGGATACTGAGTGGATGATCAGCCATGATCATATTGAATGGCGGTGCAGGCCCGAAGGGCCGAATGGCCTACTCCTGCACCTAATTTCTATGTTTCTATACAAAAGAAATACTTGTTTTTTTCCACCCAAATGGTTGTCAGAGCACAAACTTCCAACATTACCACAAGAGACAACTGCATTAGGAATAAACTTGTGATTAGCTGACTTTGCCTTGTATATTTTTCCTTGAAGACTTTACACTTTCACCCAGAGAGTTGTGAATCTGTGGAATTCTCGGCCACAGAGGCAGTGGAGGCCAATTCACTGGATGTTTTCAAGAGGGAATTAGACTTAGCTCTTAGGGCTAAAGGAGCTAAGGGATATGGGGAAAAAGCAAGAACGGGGTACAGATTTTAAATGATCAGCCATTATTATATTGAATGGTGGTGCTGGCTCGAAGGGCTGAATGGCCTACTCCTGCACCTATTTATCTATGTTTCTAAGTCAATTAAGGTATTAAAGGGGGTCTAGTCTTGAACCAAATTATTTAAGGGGAAGGTTATCAAGTAAATATGATTCAAGGAGATTGTTTGAAAGTAGTACTAATAGGTTAATGGAAATGTGTTCAATATAAAATTTCCAGCATAGATTTCAGATCAATTTCCCCAAACCAGAGCCTCACTGCCTTAGTGTATGACCCCGAGGCTTAAATCTCAATTACACTTTATCTGGTTGGTGTTCAGTTCACTCTCATCAGAGCCATTGAACAGCACATTGCTTTGAAGTATTCCCATTCACCTTGAGGGTAGTGTCTGGCCTAAAGTGTATGAATAATATCTCCTGCTTGTAGAACTTAATTAAGTATTTATGGCCAAGCATTGACCACTCGCCCAGTGGTCACAGGATAGAGAATCGTAGAATGATACAGCAAAAGAGAGGGCCATTCAGCTTTGAATTAAGATTTTGCCATTTTTTCCCCAAAGAAAATTCAGTCCTTCCCAATCTCCTGTTCATTCCCATTTATTTTCAGGCATTGTCTTCCTCTGTGTTGGAATGAACTGCAGATGCTGATTTAAACCGAAGATAGGCACAAAGAGCTGGAGTAACTCAGCAGGACAGACAGGCAGCATCTCTGGAGAGACGGAATGGGTGACGTTTCTGGTCGAGACCCTTCTTCAGACGGAGATGCTGCCTGCCTTGCTGAGTTACTCCAGCTTTTTATGTCTATTATTGTCTATCTCTGCCTATGTTTCTTCAGTTTGCCCACAAACCTCCACATTTTAGGGATCAACCTAAAGGCTGCTTTCTGAAAAGCCAACATTATAATGTAGCTTGTGTTTTAGTGTAAAATCTTCAATTAAAAAAAATACAAGGCAAAGTCAGCTAAGCACAAGTTTATTCCTAACTTGTTATTTTAAAATGTCATGAATATTTATAGATAAAATGAGTTACCACTTTTCTATAAACTTTATTTAGAAACCATTCACTGTCTGTTTTTATTTTAAGCATTTAGTATGAGAATCGAAAAGAGTTACATAAATGTTATTTAATTGTTTTTAGATAACAATGTCAATTAGCAACAAGATTATTTAAGAATTACAAAGCACGTCCTTGAAGCTATATACAATCTGTAGATCCTTTATTTTTTCTAATTATTTCAGCTTTATCTCCTACTGCAACTGTGGGCACTTTTTTTTCACTGCCCGCGTTTGGTACAAAGATTGGAGCGCTTGCCTTGTACGTGTGAAAGACACTTCAAATTTATGAGCGCATCGCTGGAAAAAACAATCAGTTTTTGGTCGCTTACTTCACATGGTAGACACTTCACTGCATGCCTCTGAGCTATGCTGGATGTCACAACCAACATAGCACTACTTTTAACATCTGACAGCTGTGAAGCTCCACCAGATCCCCAATGTCTCCAAACTTTCTCCCGACAACTGGCTCGGTCAGTTAAACAAGGTGCCAGCTGCCCGACTCCATTGAGTCTATCAGACTCTTTACGAATTCGACTTCATCTCAAATTGTACAAATGCAATTTCATTCGGGGGGAGTGAGTGAGGGAGGGGGGTTGGTTGGTTGAACTTGCAATTGGTTCTCTGTTTTGTCATTATATACACTGACGGGGTCAACTTCCCCAAAACGCAAGCTGCATATTTAACACCCTAACAGTAATAGCTTTAAATAAACCTTACTAAAGGGTGAAAGTTAAAGGTTAACCAGCCGATGCTTCATCAGATTGGACTGCAGTGCGTCATCCCAGGCACAGTCATTAATCTCTGAAACTATAACGATGCCATCTTGTTTCTGGGTAACTTTAAAAGACTTATTAATTGTGTATAAATTTAATTCCCATACAATTACTGGACCTTCGGGGAGGGGGGGTCAGAAAAATATGTTGATTTTGTGACTGTCAATCGTCACTTTCAAGTGGAAACTGGATGATTGTTACAATGCCTGGAAAAATGTGTAAAATATCAGCACCAACACCCCCCTCCAACCACCCCCTTTGCTGTGTGTGCACTGCTTGCAGGCAGCACAGAGGGGGTTACTGTTAATGGACACAGGCACTGCAGTATCTGCGCACTGGCTACACGGCCGCGCTGTATAGAACACAAATACTCAGCAGCAGTAAAAACACTTAGCAAAACACTTCTTTTGTACAACTGATATGGAAATAGAATTGGGTGAGATTAAAAACGAGGAAACTCTTGGTGGCGTTGACTCGCCGACAAGGTGCGGGCGGCGGAGCTCTAGGGCATCGCACTGACCTTCTGTGGCTCCAGCCTCGGGTCGCTCCACGTTGTCGTCCTGTTGTTGTGGTCGACGAAGAAAGGCCAGCCGGTCTGTGGGTCAATCTTAACCTCCCAGCCCGGCGGCAGAGAGTCGCTGTCGGCCTTGGTGTTGGGAGAAACCTTCATCGCAAAGCTCGGGACGGTGAACTGAGCCATTCTTTACACCGCTCCCCTCTGTGTGATATATAGACTGGCGAGGGAGGCTGGGGCAGGACTGGAAAGTAAGTGTCTGGCACACGATCTGAGAGCAGTGAGCAATCAGAGTCTCCCAAGAGCTGGAAGATTCTGGGTGTTTCCCTGCTCTTCTGAAAATGACCGGGTTAGATGATTAACCAACACATATGAACTATTACTGTGCCTCCGCCAGTAACACCTCAGAATAGGTGCTGAGGAAGTGGATCGTATTTACTGTACTGGCTTTCGGCACAAATAGGGAGGAGCTTTACGGTCATAATCTATTGACAGAGGGCGTCTTCTTTTCCCCCAGACCTGAGCAATTATCGTACATCCCTTTAAATGTATGAAGTGGATTTCTGATTATAATAGTGAAGAAAGCATCTATAAATGCTATTCCAGCCAAATACGGTAAAAGTTTCACCAAGTGCTATAAGGACAGGCAACGATAAAAGGATTTGACTGGATGTCGTTTTATTTGAATGGTATATCCATATAAGGTGGATTTCCAAAATCACGTCTTGGGTTCAATGCCAGAAGTGCAAGAGAGATGTAACTGTATTAAAAATGCCGGCGGGTGAGCAATGAAACATAAAAAGACACAACAATGATCTGGAATTTGCAATGAGATTTGTGATTAGTGATTAGTGATTCTCAGCATTCACCGGTACAGTCTAGAGGGATCCAATAGGAATATCTGGAGTATAGTTAACCATAGAAATTCAGAGTTACTCCCAGTATTACTCTGTTCTGTGCTGCTGTTGTAATCTTTGCAAAAGTGATTAACATGGAATTGTTTTTTTTAAACACCATCTTCAACCACTCAATGAAAAAATAAACAATTTACGCCATGTCGAATACATAAAATAGCTTTTTTAAAGTTCTTCTAAACGACTCAACAATCTTTCTGGTCCTGAAAGACTGATTACTGTGGATCTAATTCATTAAGAATAATTATTGAAAATGTCATGGGTTTAAAAAAAAGTCTATTTGAGATAAAGAGTCATACAGTGTGGAAACAGGCCCTTCGGCCCAACTTGCCCACACCGGGCAACAATGTCCCAGCTGCACTAATCCCACTTGCCTGCTCTTGGTCCATATCTGTGAGGGATAAAGTGATTAAACCCCACTATTGTAAGGGTTCAGGAGAGAATTCTAACTGATAGAGGCCAGGGAGAGGATTCTGACACAGCTGTCAATGAAGTTACCAGAACTGTCCTTGAGTAAGGATTGATGGCATTGTATAGCGGTAGAAGGGGAGTGATGGATGCGACCCTTATCAGTAGAGACTAGTGATGGATGCGACCCTTATCAGTAGAGACTGGTGATGGGTGCGACCCTTTTCAGTAGAGGCTAGCTTTTAATTCAGATACAAGAAAACTGAGACAGGTCAGTTGGAGGAGAGCAAACTGGGCCAGGTCATTTACAATTGAGCATGCTTAATGAAATAAATGAATATTACTAACACACCCCTGGTTGAGAAACTGCTCATTACCATGAACATGCGATGTATGATGTGGGAGGTACTGGAGGGACGTACCTATAGACTGTGCACCTCAGTGCTCTGATTGGGGAGAGCCAGAAGGGGAGGTTAAATGTAGAATTGTGTGTATAAAGGGGCTTTACTTTCCTGACTTCGGTGTGTCTCAACTTGGAGTGGCACCCGACTCTGCAGACTCGCAAATAAAGCATTTCTTGTTTCCATGATTTAGTCTCTGAGTAGTGATTGTGAGCACAACCTATATCTCACAAAGCGGGGGCTCGTCCGGGATCACCACTCCGGCCGCTTGGCGGAGGCACAGAAGGAAGGGAAGGTGCATCCTGCTGATTTCAGCAGTCTCTGATCTCCTTGCTTGCCATCAGCGGTTTGAGCGAGTGATATCCGGACAAGAGACTCAGGAAACAAGAGGGAGTGTCGGAAAAATAAACAAGGGACGGTCGAGCGATTCTTGTGCACAGGACCCGGGTAAGAAAACTGACTATTAAGTATTGTCCGGGCGACCGAGGGTCTGTCGGATGGGAATAGTACGATAAGACAATGGGTAACCAGAACGGGAAAAGTGAGGGTCCAGGGAAACAGGACAAGGCTCAATGGTGAAGAGCCGCACATTCCGCCTGATAGTCCATTGGGGCGAATGTGGCAATCTTAGGGAGAAGGAAGCCCCGGGGGTAAAGATAAGGAGACTATGATTAAGTTCTGTTATTCTGATTAACCAAAGGAACCAATAAGGGGGAGTTTAGTCTGGTGGCCACGACTGGGCTCCGATGAGGATTGGGCACTTTGGATGCTGTACAGAATATTCAGAGTATCACTCAAACATTGCAAAAATCTAAGGAAAATCACAGTGCCAAATGTTTTGAGTACGAAAAGTTAAAAAAAGGAAGGAGCAGCACATGAAAGAAATATTGAGTTGTTTCACACAATCTATAGAAGAAACTCATATACAGATTGTTCAGGTACATGAGGAGTTAGTGAATAGCAGGAAGTAGAGTAGCAATAAGAATTATATAAACGTTAATTTTGAAACTTTAATCGGTGTAGGAAATTGCATATTTTCATTGAAGTAAGAATGGAATGAATGTGATTTGTGTGTACAAACCAGTTTTGAATGAATGAGGAAGTTCATATATGTGATAGGTTTGTTTGCTGTAGGCCACATGCTGTAAGGGTAGGTGTGTGTGTTCCTTTAAGAAATTGTAAGCAATGGGGGAGGTTACGAACAGCTGTAAGGTAACGAACAATGCTTTGTATCATCGCAACTTAAAAGGGGAAAGTTGGAAAATGTAGGTTGCTTGGCTTTGTTGATGTTTCTATAGATTTCTTTTCAGTAAAGTTAATTTGGAAAATTGTTACTAGTACTAAATAGTGGTGAGAATGGATTGAAATAATTGGAAATAAGTTAATTGCTGAAACGTGACCAGCTTTTGTGGTTTGTTTAGATGAACATTTAACATTTAGATGTTTGCTGAGATTTTCAGAAACAGTTGTGAGGAAGTGGCCCAAAGAAGGCACTTTCAAGATAAATGTGATAAGATGGGTGTTAATTATGAATTATATGCCACAGATAAGTTGGAAAGGTGGGAAAAGAGGAGAGGAAAGGAATTAGATGTACTTAAGCAGTTTAGAGAGAAAAGGAGAGAGAGGCAGTAAGGAGGTAACAGAAGTAGGAAATGACAGGTGTGAAAGTAATAAATCAGGAGGAGTCCGTGGAAGATTTTAAAAGGAAGGTGAATAAATTTCCAAAGGAGAAAAAACTATCTGAGAAGTAAGAAATTGAGTTTAGAATGAGAAAGAAGACATATCAGAAAGGATTAAAGTGGGAAGCAGAGGGATACATTGATGAGACTGCTTTTAAACAGATAAGAGCAGGACAGACACAGATTATCCTTTGGGGCACCCATAAACTGAGAGGGCAAAAAAAATACCTTACCCAATATTCCGGATGGGGCAGGAAATGGATTATGGCTTTGGAGGAGGAGAACGTGGGACGATTATTGGCTATGGGAGATTTGAAGGCACTGTTGGTGAAAGTGATAGGAACCACTAAACTGACAGAACTCCTGAAGATGGCTGGTATAAAAATGCTGTGAACAATGCAATAAACAATGGCATGCTGTTTGACACAGTCAGGCAGAGGGTATGGCAGGCCCTCAGACAATAATCCAGCAGCCTATCTGGAGAACAAGCTGAAAAAGTGAAGACTGGAAACTGAACAAGAAATAGAAGGCAACCAGTTACTGAACACTATATTCTGAACCACTGTGGCGGATGTCATTCCTCCTAAAGTCAAGTCTAGATTGGAAGAGGTGGTGGGATTGTCATCTATTTCCCACCCCTGATTCAGTGATCATTTGGTCAATGAGGTTGAGAAATATCGCAAAGATAGGAAAAAGACTTGCAGACCAGCAGGAAGAGGTGCAGAGAAAAATGATGCAAATGTAACTTGAAGAGCTCAAAAAGAAAGAGCGTGAAAAATCGAAAGACAATGTTGTCAGAAACAACAGACCTGGTTGAAAAGTCTGAAATAAGTGATGCACCGACACACAGTGAGTCCTATGACAGAACCAAACGGGGGCCAGGGATTCCATGCCAATAATAAATGTATTTGGGAGAGTATTTCCTCAAATGCCCTATCAGGAGTGAAATAAATCTGGATATAAGCACAGACAGGACTGGGGTCCCCAAGGGAGGGAGGGATCTCACGGAAGAGGTCAAGAAAGGCTAGTAAGGAGATAGGTAATGGATAAGGTGTGTTGGGGATGTGAACAGGTATGGTAATCAGGAAATAATAATAATTAAATTAGGATAATGGTGAACATAGCTATGGTAAGAACATTAAGAAGAGGTATTAAATACACCAAGGCTAGGATGCGGCAGGGTTTTAAATACTAGCCCCATGTTTTTAATCAGATGTTGTAGGCAGATTTGGAAGGTGTTGATATAGTATGTGGATGATTTGTTGGTTTGTTCCACAAGTAAGAAGCAATGTGAGAGAGACATTGTAATTATCTTGGAAAAGATGGCACAGGAGGTCATAATGTATCAAGGAAGAAGTTGTAGTTTTGTCAGCAGCAAGTAGAATATTTTGGACGAGTAATATCTAAAGAAGTAAAAGCTATAGCGCAGGATCAAATTGAAGCGATAATTGAAGTTCCCAAACCTCAGACAGTAGAACAGATGATGATGATCTTGGGAATGGCAGGATATAGTTCAGACTAGATTGGGAAGTATGTTGAAATTGTGATGCCATTAAGGAAAATAATGAAGGAAGAAGGACACACAAGTCTGAGAAATGTTTTACAGTCAGAGCCTTTGAATGAAGGGGACAAAAAGGTTTTGCTTGTGGATGTTTCTTGATAAAGGGATCATAATAGCAAGTATGCAGGGATCGAAGTGATGCATCAGGATGAATTAGACTTTAAGGTAATCAAATTGGAAGCTTGCCTGCAATCTTGCTTAGCTCAGTTGGCAGAAATTAAGGCTTTAAGAGCAGCATATGTACATGGAGTCTGGCACATGTTTGGAGCAGTAGGGAAACAGAAAGGCTTTGAGAAAAGCAACGGAGACCCCATGCAAAGTTAGCAGTATCCACCTATGAAATGTTGTTTGGATTACCTTATTTGGGAAAGATAGAAGGAATACCCACCATAGAGGGTTGTGATGCATTCTTAAGGAACAATTTACTGGCAGTATCACGTTCTCTTATAGAATTAAAAGCTAAAGGATTATTGGCTCAAAGCCCACCATCCTATCAGATACGGAGGGCGGACAACCAGATCATTTACCTATCATTCTCATGTGAACGATGCTTGCTATAACCTGAGGACTAAAACTATTTGTGAGGACGGGGGAAAGAAGTATTATATGGTAGAGAATAGGGGGATATGTAGGGAGGTTTGGGTACGTTACCTGCCCAAAGGGGGAGAGATGGGTTTGTATGACTAGGACAGGACAGTTAGGTCTCCCTTTCCATGCCTTAAGATGGACATTAGACAAAATGAAGGAGGAAGTAATAAAAAAAGGTTAACGAAAGTAGTAGTCACCAAGCCTCCCCCTCCCCCACCTACTCAGCCTCAATTGCACCAGACAATGTATGAAGAAATAAAGAAGCAGATTGAGATCCCTGAAGGAGGGAAAAACCTGTTTGTGGACTTGGCCCTCCGGATAGCTGGAACCCTGAATGTGACTAACTGTTGGGTCTGTGGCAGACCACTGATGAGCTCACGTTGGCCGTGGAGAGGATCCATTGTTGAAGTATGGGACCTGATGGAGTGGAACCTGACAGTTGGACAAGACCGAGATCCCCAGGCATGGGTCCTGACAAACGCTCCGGTCGGGACTGAGTGTATCGCTAGGCGCTGGGCAAAGGATGCCGTCCTAGCAGGCAGCAGCCCCTGCCAGCGCATCGTCACCCAGTGGCCAAATCAGTCCCGAGTGTGGTGGCCAGAGGAGCCTAAATGGTATCCAACTAAGAAAGACGGGAGAAACTGCACTATCTGGATGAAGACTGATGGAATGGAATTAACTAGATTATGGAACTGCACTGGGAACAACCCTTATCAAGGAATCCCGGTGTTGCGAGATACATGGGACCTGGTTACCTCTAGTGGACCAGCCCCTGAAGGACTGTTATGGATATGCGGATACAAGGCATACTCGGTATTACCAACAAATTGGAGCGGGACTTGCTACATTGGACTGGTACAACCGGGATTTTTCATGTTAAACACCGTAGAAGGGCGGTCGCAAGGAACACCTGTATTTGACGACCTATATCGGAAGAAGAGGAAAATAGACATTGGAGAATGGGAAGATGATGAATGGCCACCCGCAAGAATCATCTCATACTATGGACCAGCCACTTGGGCACAGGATGGATCCTGGAGCTATCGAACCCCGGTATACATGTTAAACCGGATCATAAGACTTCAGGCAGTACTGGAAGTAATTACCAACCAAACTGCGGTGGCACTGGAGATGCTGACAAAGCAGCAGACACAGACGAGAGCAGCAATATACCAGAACCGGTTGGCCCTAGATTACTTCCTGGCAGAAGAAGGAGGGGTATGCGGGAAATTCAACCTCTCTAATTGCTGTCTAAACATCGATGACAATGGACAGGCAGTGATGGACGTATCAGAAGGAATCCGTAAGTTGGCACATGTTCCCATACAAAAGTGGAATTCGATTATGGGAACCCGATGGTGGGATTCCATCCTCGGAGGAACATGGTGGAGAACAGAGGGACTCGTGTTTCTATGTGCATTGGCTGGGCTGATCTTTATCCCCTGTTGTATCCCTTGTTTTAGGGAACTTATTACAAGGAGTATAAGTCAGATGCAGGCTGTAGTAGTGCCTATGGGAGAGAAAGGGGCAATACAGAAAATAATGATAATGCGACCAGGGAAGGTCCAGGATCCACAGGAAGAGGAGATTAGGACAATGTTACTTCAATTCGAACTGAAGGAGCTTGAAATTGAGGTTTAATCAATAGATGCGTAAAAAAAAAAGAAAAAGGGAGGATTGTGAGGGATAAAGTGATTAAACCCCACATTTGTAAGGGTTCAGGAGAGGATTCTAACCGATAGAGGCCAGGGAGAGGATTCTGACACAGCTGTGGATGAAGTTACCAGAACTGTCCTTGAGTAAGGATTGATGGCATTGTATAGCGGTAGAAGGGGAGTGATGGATGCGACCCTTATCAGTAGAGACTAGTGATGGATGCGACCCTTATCAGTAGAGACTAGTGATGGATGCGACCCTTGTCAGTAGAGGCTAGCTTTTAATTCAGATACAAGAAAACTGAGACAGGTCAGTTGGAGGTGAGCAAACTGGGCCAGGTCATTTACAATTGAGCATGCTTAATGAAATAAATGAATATTACTAACACACCCCTGGTTGAGAAACTGCTCATTACCATGAACATGCGATGTATGATGTGGGAGGTACTGGGGGGATGTACCTATAGACTGTGCACCTCAGTGCTCTGATTGGGGAGGGCCAGAAGGGGAGGTTAAATGTAGAATAGTAAGATTAAATGAGAACTTACCAGTTCGAAGTTTGATCGTTATTTTATGAGGAGTTACGATGAGGGATTACGTGAAGAACCCGCCTGGCGCTGGCAAACGGCATACTTCAAAGCAGCGGCATGAAAAAACACAGAACACCAAATAGCCAAAGTAACATAGTAATGCTCATAATAGACTTAGAACTACCAGATGATCATTTATTTTATGAGGGTGGGAGTGGAGGGCACGTAATCCCTCATCGTAACTCCTCATAAAATAACGATCAAACTTCGAACTGGTAAGTTCTCGTTTAATCTTACTATTTTACTTCGGAGTCACGTGAGTGACTACGTGAAGATTTTAAAGCTTTCTGTGTTTTTTATGTCGTAGAATTAATCAGTACGACAGTCCGGCTAAGTAAATACATACATGAGAAACCAGACTAATTTTAGTTCTTTCCATAATTAATTTTTAATGGTTTAAAGAACATCACAATAACCCTCCTTATATCCGAGGGATCATTACAAGTGATAAAAGATATAAGTGACTACATAACTGATTATAGCAATCAATAGTAAACAAAAGCAGGTGACTATAGTGATCCCAACACCGCGTGGCCAAAGCTTGTCATAGTGAACAGGTTTATTGTAGAACTTTGAAAAAGTTTCTTCTTTACTCCACCCTGCGATTTTTTAAAAAAAAATATGCTCGAGCGGTACGTCCCGCACCTTCGCCGCGGACGTAGCTGCTGCCCTGGTGGAGTGAGATTTGAACACATCAGTGTCTACTCCTGCTAACAGTAACACCTGTTTCAACCACTTTGAGATAGTTTGAACTGAAGCTTTAGTGTGTGGTTTTTTATGCGTAATCATTAACGTTATTTCATTTCCTCGAAGAGTTTTGGTAACTTTTATATATTGGTTCAAATGTCTAACCACACATAAAGTAGGATCAATAGGATAAGCTTGAAAGATTACCTTTGCTCCAGTTCTTCCTGGTCTGCTTTGTTTGATCAGATCGTAAACATAGAACACAATGTTATCTGTAGTCACATGCATACAGTCTAAACGCAACATTTGTAAAGTTTGCACTCTTTGAGCTGAAACCAATGATATTAACATTATTAATTTGAATGTTAATCTTTCCAATGACAATCCTTCAATTGGAGTCCACTGTCTAAGTAAGGTAAGTACAATGCTCACATCCCAAATCTCTGTGTATCTAGGTTTGGGTGGATTAATGTTAAAGATTCCTTTCATGAATCTAGATATTAGTGGATGTGATCCAATTGATTTCTGGTCAGACATAAGTCCTAAATAAGATGATAAGGCACTGCGTGCAGTGTTAGTGGCACTGTAACTTAAATGTTGCTCAAAATGCAATTTAGCAAGGAGCTCCAATACATTGTTCATGCAATATCACAGTATCACAATATCAAACATGCAATATTCACAGTATCATAAGAAATATTTGACTGTGTGCAAAATTCTTCCCATTTCTTAATATGTGTCATATATTGTTTTTGTGTGTTATCTCGCCATGATGCGACTATAACTTCCATAGTTTTGTCCGACAATCCCAGCTCCTGTAGTGGTCTGGTCAAAACCTGCAGATTAATAAATTCATATATGCATATAATGGATAAATTTCTTTGGTTACTGGATTAATCAAAATATCACTACTGTTAGGAATTGACATATATGGTTCTTTAATCATATTCAGCATTAATGGAACCAAGGTTGTGTTGGCCAATTTGGAACTACCAACAATCCTGTGGCAGAATCTTGTTCTATTTCCTTCAGACATTGCTGAACCAAAGCAAAAGGTGGAAAAGCATAAAAGAACATATTCCGCCAGTTCAATGAAAAAGCATCTACTGCTACTGCATCTGGATCGTGTTCCCAAGACACATATTTAGGCAATTGATGATTAAGCCTTGATGCAAACAAATCAATTTCTGGTAAACCAAATTGAGTTACAATATTCTTAAATATTGCTGGATTAAGCATCCATTCTGTGTTATCTTTAAATATCCTTGATCCTTTATCTGCCACCACATTGTCTTTACCTGGAATGTAGTTTGCTGAAATCCAAATTTGGCGATCAATACACCATTGCCATATTTCATTGACCAGACAATCACATGATACTGATCTGACTCCCCCCATGTGATTAATATATGCAACAGCCGTTTTATTTGTCTAATTGTATTAATACATGTAGACCCTTTTTTGAACAGCAATATGCTTTTAGACCATAGAAAGCACCCAATAACTCTAAATAGTTAATACCATAAGTTTGAAGAAACGTTTCTTCTTGGACTTTCCATCTACCTCCACAACTGGAGGATGAATCTGTTACCCCCCCCCCCCCATCCGAGAGCATTAGCATCTATTTATAAACAATTTCAGGCTGTTTAATCAGAATGTTTTTAGCAGCTTGTGGGACATTTTTAACCCACCATGGTAATTCCAACAAAACTTCTTTTGTTAATTGCATAGGCCTATCAAAGTGGCCTGCCCTCTCTTTGAGAGCTCTTATTTTGTCCCTTTGAAGATTTTGATAATGTAATGGACCAAATTCTACTGCAGGAAATGCTGCTACTAGTTTACCAATAGTTTTCGCTACTTCTCGGATGGAAGGATAAGTTTGTGAATGAGATTATTACAAGTCACCAAAAAATCATCAACTTTATCTTTGTTGGGAAAGTATTAACATAGTTTCTGAGTTAATTACAAACTCCAAATGTTAATTGATTGTGCTGGCTGCAGCTGGGATTTAATTGGATGAATCAAGAACCCTAGCTTTAACAAAGATTTGTACTGAAACTAATTCTCAGCTGACTCTTGATTGCCATAAATGATTAGAATGTCATCGAGATAAGCCATAACGATGTGTTTTTGTACTCTTAATTGAGCTAAAACTGGTTTCAACAGTTTAGTAAAGAGCCTGGGAGCTGAACTCAATCCATTTGGCAAAGCTTTAAACTGCCATAATTGTCCCAGCCAATTAAATTTTAAGTACCTCCAGAAAACTGATGTATTGGTACAGAATAATAGGCGTTTTTCAAATCAATCGTAGCCATATAACAACCTGCTGATATTAAATATCTTGCAGTATTAAATGTTTCCATTTAAAAGTTTGTATTCTACCACTTATTTAGATCTGTAAGGTCCAGAATAATTCTGCAATCACCGTCTTTTGAAATATCTTAGACACAATTGATGCTCGTGTTCATAAGTTTTTTCAATAACCCCTTTTCAGATAATTTGTCAATTTCCACATTAATCTCTGCTTTTCCAATTGCAGTAAACACGAAAGCATAGGCAGGTTTATCTGTACTGGAGGATTAACCCCTTCTTTAAATGTAATAGTGGCTCCTGAAACTGCTTGTAAAAATAAACCGATCAGAAGTAATAGTAAGCCAGTCTTTATAAAACTTTTGTAATCTCCCTCCAACTGGAGATTAATCCGTAGTTTCTTTAAGGATAGAACAAGTCTTTAATACCTCTCCATATGAGCGTGGTGGTCTCCTTTTCCCCGAATACAGGTAAGTATTGGGCTGTGCAGTACAATAATATTTCCTTGACATATTTCTGCCTCTATTTCCAAAATCAAATCCCCTTCTGGGCGAAAAATACCTTTTTTGTCCTAAGACGAAGGTTTCATGCAGCTAAAATTTTTAGCTTCTTCATCCAATTTTTAATAATTTAGGCAGATTTACTCCAAACAGATAACCAGGAGCTTGAACACCACTTGCTCGACACAGGCTTGCAAACCTTGGGTGAAATATGGGCCGAATAGCCATTTTCCTCATACAATAATTTCATAGAAAGAATTTGCACAATAGGCCCTCTTTCCTAAACTTATCTATCTCCCCAAAAGCCATAATGGCAGCAGAATAATTTGTGAGGATTTTTGAACCTCACTTCTTGAGCTCTCATATTTGGGGTCATGGATGCCCATATCAACGGATAAAACCGTAGGCACTTCCAATAAGGCACAATTTCCTGTGCGTTTATAATTCTGATGTTTCAATCATCACAGAATCATGAAGTTGGTGAGATACCATATATTAATGTTGGCAGCTAGGTTTTCTTCCATAGCCTCACCACTTCCTTCATATATAGCAAATTCTTTTGCTATCCCAGACACATTTGGCCTTTCTTTTACTTTGTGGTGTGTTTTCAAATGCAAATCACCATCAACAGGGTCTGCCTTCTGCAGCCCTAAATCAATTGGGATTTCATCCCATGAGACTTCCTTCGGCCCAACTCCCAATTAGGCCCACAGCCATATTCAGGATAATTAAACCCCTCAGGGCTTTTTTGGGAACCTTCTGGGTACTGTGACCCTAGTCTCATAATTTTTTGGATAACTTTCTCCATATGCTCCATTATTAGTTCCACATAGTTTAATTATCTGGAGGACTTTCAGTATCAGAGTCATCAGAACCACGGGCCTCTCAGATTTCTTTTACATTTTTAGGAGCATTTCTCTCCGTGGTTATAACTTCTGGAGAATCTAGAACTCGCTAACGGGTATATCAGCGGCCACCGGTATCGGAACCGGATCCGCACTAGCTTTTTTTCCCGTATTTTTATTTTCACCCCGGGAAGCTCTTTTTACCCGCGAATTTTCTTTGCCGATTTCTCCATTTCTTTCATTAATCTGTGCTAAACAGCACTTTAACGTGACTCTGACTTTTATTTTACTTTACTTTTACTGCTGGACCCACCCAGCGTACTCTAACGAACGTCCCGACTTTGCCCCACTTACCTGCGGGTCCGTTCCGACCGCTGCGAGGAGCTGCTCCTTACTGCAGCTCCTCCTTCCGCCGTCAGCGTCGACGTAATGCCGTTTGCCAGCGCCAGGCGGGCTCTTCACGTAGTCACTCACGTGACTCCGAAGTAAAATTGTGTGTATAAAAGGGCTTTACTTTCCTGACCGGTGTGTTTCAACTTGGAGAGGCACCCGACTCTGCAGACTCGCAAATAAAGCATTTCTTGTTTCCATGATTTAGTCTCTGAGTAGTGATTGTGAGCACAACCTATATCTCACAATATTCCTCCAAACTTGTCCTATCCATGTACCTGTCTAACTGTCTCTTAAACTATGGGATAGTCCCAGCCTCAACTACCTCCTCTGACAGCCTGTTCACACCCACCACCCTTGGTGTGAAATTGTTACCCCTTGGATTCCTATTCAATCTTTTCCCCTTCACCTTGATCCTACGTCCTCTGGTCCTCGATTCCCCTACTATGGGCAAGAGACTGTGCATCTACCCGATCTATTCCCCTCATGATTTTGTACACCTCTATCAGATCACCCCTCATCCTCCTGCACTACATGGAATAGAGACCCAACCTCCTCAACCTATCGCTATAGCTCACACCCTCTAGTCCTGGCAACATCCTTGTAAAACTTTTCTGTACCCTTTCAAGCTTGACAATATCTTTCCTATAACATGGTGCCCAGAACTGAACACAATATTCTAAATGCAGTCTCACCAACGTTTAAAATGCCAAAAGCCTTTTTGACCACCTTATCTACCTGCGACTCGACCTTCAAGGAACCATACTCCCTCTGCTCTACAACACCACCCAACCATTTACTGTGTAGGTCCTGCCCTTGTTTGACGTCCCAAAATGCAACACCTCACACCTCAATGGTTGATGGTATTAAATTCCATCAACCATTCTTCCGCCTGCCTGGCCAATCGATCCAGATCCTGCTGCAATCGTTCACAACCATCTTCACAATCTGCAAAACCACTCACTTTTGTATCATCAGCAAACTTGGTAATCGTGCCCTAAATGATCTCATCCAAATCATTGATGTAGATGACAAACAGTAATGAGCTCAGCACCAAACCCTGAGGCACACCATTAGTCACAGGCCTCCAGTCCGAGAAGCAACCTTCCACCATCACACTCTGCTTCCTTCCATGGAGCCAATTTGCTATCCATTCAGCGATCCCTCCTTGGATCCCATGCAATCTAACCTTCCAGAGCAGCCTACCATATAAACATCTACAGCTCTTCCCTCATCGACCTTTTTGGTCACGTCCAAAAAAATCAATCAGATTTGTGAGACACGACCTCCCACGTACAAAACCATGCTGACTGTCCCTAATCAGCCCTTGCCCATCCAATAGACAATAAACAATAGGTGCAGGAGTAGGCCATTCGGCCCTTCGAGCCTGCACCACCATTCAATGTGATCATGGCTGATCATCCCTAATCAGTGCCCCTTTCCTGCCTTCTCCCCATATCCCCTGAATCCACTATCTTTAAGAGCCCTATCTAGCTCTCTCTTGAAAGTATCCAGAGAACCGGCCTCCACTGCCCTCTGAGGCAGAGAATTCCACACTCACAACTCTCTGTGAGAAAAAGTCTCCGTTCTAAATGGCTTACCCCTTATTCTTAAACTGTGGCCCCTGGTTCTGGACTCCCCCAACATCGGGAACATGTTTCCTGCCTCTAGCGTGTCCAAACCCATAATAATCTTATATGTTTCAATAAGATCCCCTCATCCTTCTAAACTCCAGAGTGTACAAGCCCAGCCACTCCATTCTCTCGGCATATGACAGTCCCCCCATCCCAGGAATTAACCTTGTAAACCTACGCTGCACTCCCTCAATAGCAAGAATGTCATTCCACAAATTAAGGGACCAAAACTGCACACAATACTCCAGGTGTGGTCTCACTAGGGCCTTGTACAACTGCAGAAGGGCCTCTTTGCTCCTATACTCAACTCCTCTTGTTAAAAAGGCCAAAATGCCATTTGTTTTCTTCACTGCCTGCTGTACCTGCAAGCTTACTTTCATTGATTGATGAACAAAGATCCCGTTGTACTTCTCCTTTTCCCAACTTGACACGATTTAGATAGTAATCTGCCTTCCTGTTTTTGCTACCAAAGTGGATAACCTCACATTTATCCACATTAAACTGCACCTGCCATGCATCTGCCCATTCACCCAACCTGTCCAAGTCACACGGTATTCTCATAGCATCCTCCTCTCAGTTCACACTGCCACCCAGCTTTGTGTTATCTGCAAATTTGCTAATGTTACTTGTAATCCTTTCATCTAAATCATAGATGTATATTGTAAATAGCTGCAGTCCCAGCACCGAGCCTTGCAGTACCCCACTAGTCACTGCCTGCCATTCTGAAAGGGACCCGTTAATCCCTACTCTTTGTTTCCTGTCTGCCAACCACTTCTCTATCCATGTCAGCACTCTACCCCAATACCATGTGCCCTAATTTTGCCCACTAATCTCCTATGTGGGACCTTATCAAATCCTTTCTGAAAGTCCAGGTACACTACATCCACTGACTCTCCCTTGTCCATTTTCCTAGTTACATCCTCAAAAAATTCCAGAAGATTAGTCAAGCATGATTTCCCCTTCGTAAATCCATGCTGACTCGGACCGATCCTGTTAGTGCTATCCAAATGTGCCGGTATTTCATCTTTTATAATTGACTCCAGCATCTTCCCCACCACTGATGTCAGGTTAACAGGTCTATTATTCCCTGTTTTCTCTCTCCCTCCTTTCTTAAAAAGTGGGATAACATTAGCTACCCTCCAATCCACAGGAACTGATCCTGAATCTATAGAACATTGGAAAATGATCACCAATGCGTCCACGATTTCTAGGGCCACTTCCTTAATGGCCATTCCTTACTGGATGCAGACCATCACGCCTAGGGGATTTATCGGCCTTCAGTCCCATCAGTCCACCCAGCACAATTTCCTGCCTAATGTGGATTTCCTTCAGTTCCTCCGTCACCCCAGGTCCTCTGGCCACTAGTATATCAGGAAGATTGTTTGTGTCCAAATGGTATAACCTATCCCTCAGAATACTCTCTAGTAACTTTCCAACTACAGATGTTAAGCTCGCCAGCCTATAGTTCCTAGCATTTTCCCTGCAGCCCTTCTTGAAAAGAGGCACAACATTTGCCACCCTCCAGTCTTCGCAAATTTCAACAGGGCTCCTGCAATTTCCTCTCTAGTTTTCCGCAATGCCCTCTGACATATCTGATCAGGCCCTAGAGATTTGTCTACCTTCATGCATGACTGTATCTTCAGTACCTCTTCAACGGTGACACTGACTGCTCTCAATACGACTTCCATTGACTAACACAAGTTCCTCCGTCCTCGGTAAATACAGAGGAGAAATACTCATTGAGGATCTTGCCGAACTCCTGAGGCTCCACACCTTTGATTCCTGAAAGGTCCCACTCTAGTTATCCTTTTTCCCCTTGTGTACCATATTTATAAAATCTTTTGGGATTGTCCTTAATGCTATCCGCCAGAGTTATCTTCAGGCCCCCTTTTGCCCTTCTGATCTCCTATATTTCAACTTCTACGTAAAAACAAAAAAAAACGTTATTTGGCCTCACATAGACTGTTTACGATTATTTATGAAAATATTTCTGATGGTTTGCTTTCAGTGAGAATTGTTCGGCTGAATTGGCCGCTTAGGTACTGTCATCACTGTAGCTGGAAGAATTAACATTTCATTTAGCAGGCATTGGACTTTCTGATGCTGGGAAAGGGGAGATCTACACTTTTGTGGACTTGTTGTTGAGGTCAGTTGAAAGCAGTTGACAGTGCACCACAGTGGGAGTGCTGATAAGTGACAAGACTAGTAATAATAATGATTACACAAAAGGGAAGCATCAGTACAAAGGCGTGTACTTTATTCTAATCGTACAGCTAGTGTACACCAACATATAGTGCTTACATCATAAACATACATTATTTCTAATGACCGCATGATATTTACATTTATATGGAAATACCCCAGGAGTCAGCAGCTTTATGTTTTTTTTGGTGAGCAGTGAGATATTCCATTTCATAGACAGGAAAAGTAGAGAACAGTCTGAAATGTTCACAAAATAATTCAGTGTTATTTTAAATCCAGGTAAGGATAGGTGAAGTGTTCTGGTTTGTACATTTATCAATTTAAATCAACTATTCGCAAGGGCAGATTACAGGGTAGACTGCAATTCGAGATAAAACCACAGAAGATGAGAGTGCAAGCCAGAGTATCAGTCAAAGCTCTGGACCTATTTTGAAGGATTTCTGGCAACATGGGGACGTTGGAGACTGCAGATGCTAGAATCTTGAACAAACAACAAACTTCAGAAAGAGCAGGGAAGGACACTTTGATGCTACTTTCAACCTTCACTCTACCCTGTCATCTGGTAATCAGCCCCTCCTTACTTGGATCCAACGTCTTGCCCCACTTCTTCCCTTATCTCTTTATACCAGCTATTTCTTCTCTACTCCAAGTCCTGAAGAAGGGTCCCAGTTCAAAACATCGTCTATCCATTTCCTTCCACAGATGTTGCCTGACCGTCGACTTCCTCCAGCAGTTTGTTTTTGGTTCAGGATTTCTGGCACAACTGCTTGATGTATCTGCCTTAAGTCAAGAGTCAAGAGTATTTTATTGTCATATGTCCCAGATGGGACAATGAAATTCTTACTTGTTTCAGCACAACAGAATATGTGAATATGTAAACATAATACATAAGAAGGGTCCTGGCCAAAAACGTCACCTTTCCATGTTCTCCAGAGATGCTGCCTGTCCCTCCAGCACTTTGTTTCTTTTTTTTTGTAAACCAGCAAATGCAGTTCCCTGTATTCATTCCCTACTTTTTACAGGTTTTGTAACATGTGTTTATTGCAGGTTATTTGTCTCCAAACCTGGCCATTGCAGAGTATACAGACTTAAACAAGTGGAGACACCAAGTGCTCAAGCAAAATATTTATGAAAAGGTTCTTCACAAGCAGCCCAGAGAGTAGTCTGTTTGATCGCACAATCGTTAAACACAGCCAAGAATTAGCAATCACAATCAAAATGGCAGACATTGTCTCCCCATTAAAAGAATCAGAAACTGATTTAACACATTAGCAAATGTTATCTTTACACAAAAATGTTATCTTTACTTTAATCAAGTCACCAGTTTACACACTGATCTTTGAACAGAATAAGTTTCTCCAGCTTTTTGTGTACCCTCGATTCTCCAGCATCTGCAGTTCCTTCTTTAAAAATTTTGAACAGAATAACTTGTGTTAAAGGTCTTGCATTGTGATAGATATGTGATTGCATTGTGACACGTTATGGTGACGCAGGTGGTAGAGCTGCTGCCTCACAGCGCCGAGACCCGGGGTCGATCCTAACGGTCCACAATGCCTCAATGGTTCTTTATGATCACGTGTACAAACGTACACTGAAAAGGTTTTTTTGCATATAGATCAGAAAGATTATTGCCAAACATAAGTAGAATCCCCACTTGAGTACAGAATGTACAGAGACTGCCCACTGTCTGGTTTTGGCACAATTTTACAGTCCCAGTCGCAGCCATCGCCTCCATTCTGATTGCCAGCGAACTGTCGTCTCCCTCCTCGCCCTGACAACTTCAGCCTTCATGCTCCAGTGCCGCCCTCCTGCAGCCAACCTTGAGGGTGCGGAGAGTAAATCTCCCCTCCCCCTGTACTCCTTACCGATCTATTGTTCTAGCGTCTGCCACCGTCTCTGACTCCCTCCACCCTCCTCTGCGGTGCTACAGATCCAGGGGATCAGCAGGGCTGGGCTTGGCAGCTTCCCTCGCCGAACGGGTTCCCTGTAGGTTTGACCCGGGTGCTCCGGTTTCCACCCACATCCCAAAGACATGCGGGTTTATAGATTGTGTAGGAAAGAGCCGCAGATGCTGGTTTACACCAGAGATAGACACAAAATGCTAGAGTAACTCAGCGGGTCAGGCAGTATCTCTGGAGAAAAGTATTAGGTGAAGTTTCGGGTCGAGACCCTTCTTCAGACTGAGGAGTCTCGACCCGAAACGTCACCTATTCCTTGAGTTCTAGGAGCAGAATTCAGCTCATCAAGTCTTCATGGCTGATCTATCCCTCTCAGCCCCATTCTCCCGCCTTCTCCACTACTTCTTTTCTCCAGAGATGCTGCCTGACCCGCTGAGTTACTCGAGCATTTTGTGTCTATCTTTGGGTTTATAGGTTAACTGGCCTCTTTAAATTGCCCTCGTTTTTGGAGAGTGGATGAGAAAGTGGGATAACATGGAACTACGTTATTAATGGCCAATGTGGATTTGGTGGGCCAAAGGGCCCGTTTCCATGCTGAATCTCTAAACTAAACTAGAATTTCCAGAAAAAGACATCCAACAATACCCAGTGAACTCCATTTTGCACATTTCAGAAATAATCGTGTTAACTCTTTTTTAGATTTTAGTTTTCTAGTATTAGCCTGAGGATCACAAGATAATTCCTAGACCTGTAAACTTACATTATCATAATTCCACATCTGAATATTGGATGGTCTCAGTATATTAACTCTGCTGTGCAAATTAAACTCTATAGCTCTTCCCCAATGAAGCTCTAATAAAGTAAAACACAACAGTACTTTATTCCATTGTTCTTCATAGAATGATCTATGGTAAATCCTCCAAACTGAGTACGATTATCCTATGAGGAAATCAGGAAATGTTTCGAGATTTGATCTTAACTCTTTTATTGTTAAGAATCCACGGAGAACATGTTGTGTGTGTAGTAAGGAACTGCTGATATTGGTTTAAACTGAAGATAGACACAAAATGCTAGAGAAACTCAGCAGGTCAGACAGCATCTCTGGAGAAAAGGAATAGGTGATGTTTCGGGTTGAGACCCTTCTTCTGACAGAGAGTCAGAGGAAAGGGAAATGAGAGATATAGATGGTGATGTAGAGACATATAGAACAAATGAATGAAAGATATGCAAAAAAGTTACGACGATAAAGGAAACAGACCATTGTTAGCTGTGTGCTTGGTGAGAACGAGTACAGAGATGACGTGTCTCATGTTGCTGATGGTGATGCGGTAGGAAAGAATCATAACTCCCGAGCCTGATGAATCCTTAACTCATCTGTCATGCATTCTGTGAATCCCATAGGTTTCAGGAATGGTCACTTTGAATATCTGCCAATTAATACTAACTCACCTATTCCTTTTACATAATAATCAATAAGGACCAACTGGAATGGTTTTGTTGGCCAATTCCATGCCGAGAGCTGTGCCTTAGACAGATCATGCATCCCAAGGAGTGGGCAGGGCTGGATTCACCCCCCTATCTAGTCTGTAACTTAAATTACCCATCTATTTCTCCTTTCCAGTTCTCACAAGCTGTCTTGGCCATTAAATGTTCTTTCCTCAGATACTTCCTGACCTGTTGACTATTTCCAGTATTTTCTGGTTTTATTTCAGATTTCCATCATCTGCAGTTTTTATTATTTCTATTGCCAAATTGTGTTGTCTGCCACGTTGACAATGAGTTCAGTGTATTTTTATTTCCACTCGGTTTTGTTTGCACTGCCTCGTGCTGGGTTCCGCACTTCAGACTTGCCACTATTTACTGCTATAATCATCTGACCATTCCAGTCATGTGGCCACTCAAAGTCCTTGATTAATTCATCAGGCTCGGGAGCCGTGATTCTTCGCTACCACATCACCATCAGCAATCTGAGAGGTGTGTTCTCAGTGGATTCCCAACCCCAAACTATGTTCATTGCAGAGTTAACAGACTGATGATTGAGGAGATCAGACAAAGAGTGATAGTTAATTCACTGGTTCTTCACGGACATGCATGTTGCAGGCCAGAAAGCAATTAGTCAAACAATCTTCAAAGAGGTAACCCCCTTAAAACAACAATGGTCACAGCCAATATATAGTGAGGCCTTGAGATCCATACTTCCAACCATGCTTTCCAGTGAGCTCCCTTCTGGGCTGTCTTCAGTGTTTGTTGGACACAAAATGCAGGAGTAATTCAGCGGGACCGGCAGCATCTCTGGAGAGAAGGAATGGGTGACGTTTTGGGTCGAGACCCTTCTTCAGACTTCTAGTTAAAGTGCTAGTTATTGTTTATTGTTTACTCATGCTGAGTATTCCAACATGCGCAGAACTCTCTGACTCACTGTTTAATCCATGTAGAGTACCAGGCTATGTACTAGTATATTAGAGTGGGGTGCAGTTCATGACGGTGCTTTCTTAGGTGACCTGGCCTCCTCTGCTCTGTCAATTTGAGATGAGGAACCAGTAACATTCAGATGCCAGGCTCTGATAAATCACCAGTCACATCTCATGCAATGTACATGACTTTTGTTGGATTATTGATATCCAGGGATTTCCCTTCATATTGATATATTATTGTCTCCAATGCACCTATCCATCAAGTTATACATTATCTTGTATTGCAGAAAGGAGAGACTGGCTAATGAAAAAGAAAGCGGAGGTGTGTAAAACTTCTCCACATGGTGCAACTGCTGCAGAGAAAAACGGGATGCAATCAGGACAAAGAGGAGAGGAATTTGAAGCCAAGTGTGTGGACTTTAAAGTGAGAGTTTGCATGTGAAAAGAGAATGTGAGTGAGGATTGTGTGAAGAAAACAAACAAGGAGGTGCTTGTTTGGGGAATGAGGGCTTGCTATAAAATTTAAACAAGGTGAAATGATTGGGCATTGGGAGATGAAAATGATTGGTGTTTATTATTATCACGTGTACCCAGGTACAGTGAAAAGCTTTTGTTTGCATGCTACCCAGACAAAGAAAAGACTGTACATGATTACAATGAAGCCACCCACTGTGTATGGATATAGGATAATGGTACAACATTCAGTGCAAGATAAAGTCCGATTATAGATAGTTTAAAGGTCTCCAATGAGATAGATGGGAGGTCAGGACCGCACTCTAGCTGATGAAAGCACTATTCAATTGTCTGGTAACAGCTGGGAAGAAACAATCTTGGTAGGTCTTGTTATCAATGATCCAAAATCAAAATACTTTGGTTTTGTATCTCTTTTCAATGGAAATCTGATATAAAACAAAAAATGCTCAAAATACTCTTTGGGGTGAAAAAGCAGAGATAATATTTTAGGCGAGTGACTATTTATCAAAACTGGCAAAAACTGACATTTGAAAGCAGTTAGAACACACTAGTGTGGTTGGGTGCAGAAGGCTGTAATTAAGAAAAAAAACAAGTTTAGCATATGGAAGTTTGAATTCTGCCAATCCTCTTTGATGGACAATCCTTTTGGTGGACTGGGCAAGAGCTTTGATATTGGATTAACTGTGGATAGGGCCATTAAAGGACATCACAACATGCAGATTAGCGTGTACTTTATTCTGTTGCACTGACTTAAAAAAAGTTGTGTTATTAAAGAAACTGGAAAGAGGTGGAATTCACTCTCACGTGACTAACTGCTCACCCCACATCTTTTTCCATTAGGTGAGCACGAGTTAAAATTGCCATTGGTTCAGAAGAATGAGGGATGATCTCATTGAAATGTACAAATGGGGCATGGCGGGATAGATGTAGAAATGAAGTTTCCCCCTAGCTGAAGAGTCCAGCACTAGGAGATATACCGATACTCTCTTAAAGGGATCAGCAATTCAGGACCAAGATATGAACACATTCTCTTAACCAGAGGTGGATGAATCTTAGGAATCTTACCCCAACAGGGCTAAGGAGGCTTAGTCACTGAAAATATTCAAAACATAGATAGATTTTTGGTTAAAAATTGAATCTGGAGATATGGTTTGTGCAGAAAGTGGCTCAAAGATTAAAGAAATCAGTCATGATCTTACTGAATGATAGAGCGGGCATGAGGAGCCAAATGATTGGTTGATCCCTGCACATAAGACTTTTTACCTTAAGTTTTTTTTTCTATTTCCTATATGTTATGACCCATCATAAACTCAATGGCCAAAAGCCTCTTTCTGTGCTATAGCATTTCAATGATCCTCAGCATAAAATGTTATCCTCAGCATATAGAAACATCAACAGTTAGAAGGGCACTGAGTTAAAAAGTCAGCCATGAAATTACAGAAGAGCAGAGCAAGTATAAGGGGCCGAAAGGCTCAATCCTGCTTCTGATCCTCTTTTTTTTTCTTGTAGGTTGACCCATATCACTGAAACAAGTTCACAGGGCCCTTCCGCAAGGATTTTCCCTTTCGTGTAGTCAGATAATGTTCAACACACTGTGAATTACAACTTTGAATATCGAGTATTCTTAACCTTAACCATTTACCATGCCACTGATTTGCAGGCTTGATAGTGCGTGGCACCAAGAACCTTTCCTGGTAAGGTGGCTGGTCAGTCTTGAAAGGCACTTCAGCATTTGATAAAGCGTTTCATGCACATCCTCAGTATGTTAGTTGTTTTTTAATTGTTGGATGCCTTTGGTTTTACTGTTTCCCGGCCTCTTTAGTTCCTCACTGATATCATTAACTATTTTTTAAAGTCCTTCCCATACCTCTCCTCCAAGCAGACACCTAAAGGGTCATCTACTGCTTGGAAACCATGCAGGCTCAAACATAAAGATGGTTCTTTTGATTTTGTTCACCTGCTGCTTGTTGATGAAATGATACCCTTGTGGTTTTGAAACCTCCTTGGTGATCGGAGGGAGCCTTGGTCACGACAAGCATGCCTTTCATGACATTCAGAAACCCATACATAAACCCAGGCTCACCCATTCTGTTTAATATCAACCCAGTGCTTTGGCCAACCAAGCCATCAGCTACTACCTTACATATTTGTGTGCTGGTGTCTACAATGTCTGGCAAACATTTATATGATCCTGACAAACAAATTAATGGAGTGTGATTCTTTACATTGGCCACCAGCCAGGCAGTAGGTTTTAGGACCATAAATCATAGTCATACAGCGTGGAAACAGGCTCTTCGGCCTAACTTATCCATTCAAAACCAGGATGCCGCATCTAGTCCCATTTGACTGCATTTGACCCAAATCCCCCTCAACATTTCATATCCATGTATCTGTCCAGGTTTCTTTTAAATGTTGTTAATTGTACCTGCCTCAATTACCTCCTCTGGCAGCTCAATCCATATATCCACCACCTTCTGGGTGATAAAGGTGACCCTCTGATTCATACTAAATCTTTTGTCTCTCATCTTAAACCTATGTCCTCAGGTCCTTGACTTCCCTACCCTGGGTAAAAGACTCTATGCATTCACCCTATCAATTCCCCATATGATTTTATATTCCTCTAAAAGGAATAAAGTCCTAACTTACCCAAATCGCTCCTTATAGTTCAGGCCAAGTCCTGGCGACATCCTTGTTAATCTTTTCTGCACTCTTTCCAGCTTAATGACGTCCATCATATAGCTGGATGGGGTGGAAGATTGCAACCTTCACGTGGCCCGCCCTGTTTCAACTAATGCAATCAACTCGACGTGCACAAATAGATGATCAATAGAACAAGTTGCCCTACAGCTTTAGGCTGTGCACGTCACACGAAAGAAGAAGAAGATATTGATGGATGAGCAAAATTGAACACAATACTCCAAATGCGGCCTCGCCAACGTCTTGCACAACTGTAACATAACATCTCAACATCTATACTCAATACCCTGACTGATGAATGACAATGTATCAAAAGCCTTCTTTACCACCCTATCTACCTGTGAAGGTTGAATCTGGGGAAGGTTGATGAGAGTGTGGGGGGTAAAAAAAATTAGATTAGTGTAGGCTTAGTGTAACTGGGAGCTTGGTGTTCAGGGTTGACTCAATGAGCCAAAGGGTCTATTTCCATGCCGTTTGACTCTTTTTCTATTGGTCTTAATAAGTTCATTCAATAGACTCCTTCATGCCAGATGTTGCTTGGGAGTTTAACTTACATGTTTATTTAGTGACAGAAATACGACATTGAATGGATTCAACATTGGTGTTGGGAACTGTAAAACATTTTTGGTGAATCATTCCGTTCATTCAGGGCACCAGGATGTTCGTAACAATCTCACACAAGAACATTGCTGTCAATGTCTATTTTTATAGACTTGCCTTTGAAAAACAAGGTCAGAAATAAAATACCTATTGAAAAGTTTAGAAAAGGTATTGGAATTGTTGGGTATAGCAAATACATTCCAGCACAATGAAGCAGGCTGTTGAAGCTTAAAACAGGATAATGATCAACTGGGATATTGGGCAGAGGAATGGGTCATAAAATATAACCCAGCCAAGTGCAAAGTGACCAATTTTCCGGAAGTTAAAGCAGGCCAGGACATACACAGTGAATTATGGAGTCTCTGGGGAGTGTTATTGAACAGTGAGATATTAAAAGATGCGACAAGAGTGGTGTTGAAGCTGTATGGTATGCTTACCCTCATCAGCTGACGCATTGTGAATGGGAGTTGCAGTTATGCAAATCATTGGTTAGGCTGCAATTGATTGTATTGTACAGTATGCAGTCCTGGTTGCTCTCATGTCAGAAGGATGTGATTAAGCCAAAGAGGGTGCAGAAAAGATTCACAGGGATGTGGCTGGGACTGAAGGGCTTATGCTTTGAGAGACTGGATGGACTAGCACTGTTTTCTTTGGCATAAAGAATGCTGAGGGGTGACCAAATGGAGGTTTGTTAAATTATGATGAACATACAGTAGATTGGATAGATATTTGTTGTCTTTTAGAATAATCAAAAATGAGAGGGCATGGGTTTGTGAGAGAGGAAAGATTTAACGGTGAGGAGCAGGTTTTTCACACTGGCGGTGGTGGGTACATAAAATGAGAGGACCTGGTAGAGGCAGGAAAAACATTTGAATACATTTGGGCTGGTATATAGTTAGGAAATGTTCAAGGGAATATGGACATATAGGAATAATATAGATTGGCATTTTGATTGGCATGGATGACTTGGGCCAAAAAGGGCCTGTTTCCATTGTATTACTCGATTAATCAATTATGATTATGATTTCCCAGTACCAGTAGGTTTCATTATTCACGGATAGACCAAGATGAAGCATTTTATGCAGATTTATGTGCATCGTACTTGACATTAGTTTTGCCTTTGTTAGCACGCATCAGATTTACTGAATTAATGTATAAGCTTCTTGCCATGTTAGTCATATGCAGCATAGAAACATGGTGTTTTGGGTCAATTTTAGTTTAGATTTTAGTTTAGAGATACAGTGCAGAAACAGGCCCTTCGGCCCACTGGGTCCTCGTGACCAGCGATCCCCGCACATTAACACTATTCCACACACATTACGGACAATTTACCAAACCAATTAACCTACAAACCTGTACGTCTTTGGAGTGTGGGAGGAAACAGAAGATCTCGGAGAAAACCCACGCAGATCACGGGGAGAACGTACAGACAGCGCCCGTAGTCAGGATCGAGCCCGGGTTTCTGCCGCTGCATTCGCTGTAAGGCAGCAGCTCTACCACTGCGCCACCGTGACCATGGTGACATTGTGCGCTATTGGCATTCTGGGTTAGTCCCATTTGACTGCATTTGGCCATAATCCTTCTAAACCTTTCCTATTCATAAATTTACCCAAATGTCTTTTGAAAGTCTCAATTGTATTTACTTCTATAGCTTCCTCTGGCACCTGGTTCCAGATATGGACCATCCTCAGAGTGAAAGAAGTAGCCTCTGAGGTCCCTCTTAAATCGCTCCCCTCTCACCTTAAGCCTGTGCCATCTAGTTTTAGAATCCCCCTATTCTGAGAAAAATGTGAGCATTCACGTAATGCATTATTTTTAGGGGAAGGTTAAATCACCATAAATACTCTTTACATTCTATAATTAAATATCAATCGACAAAACAATTGTTAAAATGTAACTAATTTTATTTACTTCCTCTAAATCTTCAGTCCCAAGATAAAATATTACTTTTCTTTTGCTATATTTTTAATATGGATTTGTTGACATGGATTACTTTGATTTGCGATGCGATTTTGTATCATTTCTGCCTGGCAGTTACAATATATGCAAAGATGTCATGCCATGGAAAAGAATGAAAACAGGAATTCCCCGTTGCTTCCCTCCCACTTGGATAGAATTTCTCTATCTGATACAATACACATGTGCTGTTAAACTAAGGTCCCAGGTCCTATAAGTGAATCTTCTTTTCTTGACTCCATAATGTGAAATCCCCATTTTCAGATAGATTGATTGGGTAATTCCATTGCCCATCAAACCTCATATAGACACAAAATGCTGGAGTAACTTAGCGGGTCAGGCAGCATCTCTGGATAGAAGGAATGGGTGACATTTTGGGTTGAGACCTTTCTTCAGACATTATAGAAACATAGACAATAGGTGCAGGCGTACACCATTCAGCCCTTCGAGCCATGATCATATTCAATATGGTCATAGCTGATCATCCAAAATCAATACCTCGTTCCTGCTTACTCCCCATATTGCGTGATTCCATTAGCCCCAAGAGCTATATCTAACTCTCTCTCTCGAAAACATCCAGTGAATTGGCCTCCACTGCCTACTTGGGCAGAGAATTCCACAGATTCACAACTCTTCGGGTGAAAACGTTTTTCTCATCTCAGTCCCAAATGGCTGACCCCTTATTCTTAAACTGTGATGAACAGGGATGAACAATTGTTGTAATTCATCCATGCGATCTTTAAATCTTTGCCATTGCATTTCCACCGTCAACCCTTTATGTGTCATTTGCCAGTCTATCCTAGCCAATTCCCATCTCACAGAAAAGTCACCTTTCTTTAAGTTCAGGACCCTCTCCTCTGAATTAACCTTGTCACTCTCCATCTTAATGCAGAATTCCACCATATATGATCACCGTTGCCCAAGGGGCTTTGCACAACAAGATCGCTAACTAATCCTTCCTCATTACACAATACCTAGTCTGGGATGGCCTGCCCTCCAGTTGGTTCCTCTACATTCCTCTTCGAAAACCATCCCGTATACACTTCAGGAAATCTTCCTCCTCAGTGACGTTACCAATGTGGTAAGTGCAATCTATATGTAGATTAAGTAATCTATGATAACTGCTGTACCTTTGCTACACGCATCCCTAATTTTCTGTTTTATGCTATCCCAACCACACTACTGCTGTTAGGTCGTTTGTACACAACACCAACAAGCATTTTCTGCCCTTGGCTATTTCACTATTCTACCCATACTGATTCTACAACATCCAAGCTAATGTCTCTCCTTACTATTGCTCTTTAATCAGCAATGTCACCCCACTTCCTCTTCCTTTTTGTCTACCCTTTATGAATATGAATATTGAATACCCCTGCATTATTGAGCTCCCAGCCTTGGTCATCCTGGAGCTATGTCTCCGTAATCCCAACTATATCATATTCGTTAACAACTATGCACATAATTTAAAGTGATGATCTGTAATTTTTTTATAACACTGTAGTGCAACAAATAGAACTGCTGCCTCACACCACCCGAGACCTGGGTTCAATTTGACTTTGGGTGCTGTCTGTTGAGTTTGTACAATCTTTCTATGACTGCTTGGGTTTCTTGTTTACTTCCACATCCCAAAAAAGTGTAGGTTGTTCCTAAATTGTCCCTAGAGTGTAGGTGACTGATAGAATAGTGGGGGGGGGGGGTTGACGAGAACGTGGGGGAAAAAACATGGGATTAATGTTGGAGTAGTGTAAATGGATGGTTGGTAGGTGACACATACTCAGTGGGTCAATGGGACTGCTTCCTTGCTGAATCTCTCTATCACAGCATGATTCTGAATTACTCTGGGACACATTGCTGTTATATGTTTCCACTGACCTGTAAATGAGTTTGTTTCTAATTAAATTATTCAGCGGTACAATATGTATCCAGCAGCTGAATGGTTGACACAGCATTGACATTGGACACTCTGTTCAAGAAGTATCTGTATATCAGCAAACAAATATCAGCTATACACCTTGCATTCTGCCACTGCACGAGGCACAAATTCTGAATGCCTTTAGTCTGTCAGATATTTTATAAAGTCCTAATGCAGAATGCAAACATTTGGAGAACACACTGTTGAATTGCATGATGATCTGTGACTAATTCAAATCTTCACTTCATGGAATTCAGGACTTGACTTATGTTCTTTCAGTTGCTTGACCAAAATTCTCCTATCAAAGCAATACATCATCAGTGCTTCTGAATAGGGCTGGGTGTGAAGAGTGAAAAAACAGTGGGTGGCCCCATGGAAAATTAATTGGGGGAAGTGATAAGGCGAGGCAGGAAAATTGCTGTAGGGGTAACAAGCAAATCCAAAGAAAAACACAGCAGTGATGGTCACACTGCGTATAGCCAGGCACAGGTGGTAGCAAGGATCATTTGAGCAGGAACGGGATAAAAACAACTTTATGTTGCATCTCACCAATAGATAGAATTACTCAGTGAATCACATTGTGTGCCTCTTCCAGAAGCATTATGAACTGCTTGAAGACTGGAGAAACTCAGCGTGTGAGGCAGCATCTCTGGAGCGAAGGAAATAGGCAAAGTTTCGGGTCGAGACCCTTCTTCAGACTGATGTGAGGGCGGGAGGGGCAGGAAGAAGAAAGTAAGAGGCTGAGACAGTGGGCTGAGGGAGAGATGGGAAGGGGAGGAGAAGGCCGGGACTACCTGAAATTAGAGAAGTCAATGTTCATACCGCTGGGGTGTAAACTGCCCAAGTGAAATATGAGGTGCTGCTCCTCCAATTTACAGTGGGCCTCACTCTGGCCATGGAGGAGGCCCAGGACTGGTCGGATTCAGAACGGGAGGGGGAGTTGAAGTGCTGAGCCACCGGGAGATCAGGTTGGTTATTGCAAACCGAGCGGAGGTGTTGGGCGAAGCAATCGCCAAGCCTACGCTTGGTCTCACCGATGTAGAGCAGCTGACACCTAGAGCAGCGGATGCAATAGATGAGGTTGGAGGAGGTGCAGGTGAACCTCTGCCGCACCTGGAAAGACTGCTTGGGTCCTTGGATGGAGTCCAGGGGGGGAGGTAAAGCGACAAGTGTAGCATTTCCTGCGGTTGCAAGAGAAAGTGCCAGGAGAGGGGGTGGTGTCGTATTCAGAATGGGAGGGGGAGTTTAAGGTAGTATTTCAGGTAGTCCCAGCTTTCTCCTCCCCTTCCCAGCTCTCCCTCAGCCCACTGTCTCCGCTTCTTCCTTTCTTCTCCCCCCCCCCCACATCCCACATCAGTCTGAAAAAGGGTCTCAACCCGAAACGTTGCCTATTTCCATCGAACCATAGATGCTGCCTCACCAGTTGAGTTTCTCCAGCATTTTTCGAAATTTCCGAAAACCTTCGAATTTCCAGCATCTGCAGTTCCCTCCTAAACATGAACTGCTTGAAGGCATGTGCCAGGGCCTGGTGTCACATCCTGCCATTCCAATCCATCCGGGTTTGCAGTGCAAATCTCATTTTGTCTGTATGATAATGTCATCCGTGGCTGATGACTCTGGCACAGGCTTGCTATGTCTAATTCCCAACCTGCCATTTGCCCAACTTTGGTTTTAATGCTGTGGCAATCAGAGTTGTCGTGAAAGAGCGGGATGATATTCTATATTGAACGAGATAGAACTGGAAACATTCTTCAGTTTGAAGTCATATGAACTTAATTTTATCATGTTGCTGAAAATGGGTTTGAACAGGCCCAAGCTGAGCCTGTCTTTCGCAATGGAAGCCTCATACTATTTGTATAAATGACACTTTAAAAACACAGTTTGCCCTATGTTATTTGGCTGCGAGTGAAAAATGAGTTAAGACAGCTATTCACTGTTCAAGACGTTGTGGTTGGCATAGTAAAAATGGATGTGAACCAGATACATCGGATCAATAATGGTTTATTTGAAATAAAAGGCAAAGAAATGTAACTATAAAATGTGGCAAAAACACAAGGGTGCTCCTATTTATGGTGAAGTGACTCGAGAGAGACTGGTCCGTGATTATGCTGGTAGCCTTGCCAAAGCAGCATGAAGTGTAGATTGAGTCTGTGGAAGGAAGGTTGGTTTGCGTGATGGTCTGGGCTATCTTGCCCATCTCAAATGCCACTGTTGTAACTGCCTCCATCAGTACCCCTGGTTATGCATTCCAGGCAGCCGCTACCCTTTGCATTAAAAAAAAAAACGTGGCCTGCATATCTCCTATGAACTTTGCCCCTTTCATCTTCAAGCTATGGCCTCTAGTCTGACATTTCCACGGTGGGATAAATGGTTCTGGTTGTCTATTCTTCTGCATAGATCAAGCTTGTGGTTATCCATCTTATTGTCTCATTATGTAGATCAGTGGTACAATCTGTTGCATATTAGTTCTACAAATGTAAAATGGGATGTTTCCTAATGTTAAGGTTGCCAAATAAATAAACACATTTATAGTTGTAGAGTTATTCGGCACAGAACTTCCAAGGTTTACACTATTTTCCATCCTCTCTTCCTTTCACAACATTTCTTTGTTTTCAAACTTTTTCAGTTTCTCACCATAATCACTTCTGTCTTTTAAACCAACCCTCGTTTTCCACCTGACCACGGAATATTTTGTTTCTTTAACAGTGAGGAATAATGGCAGTCATCACCAGATCAAGTAGACGCTGACGAAGGAGACGTCATCTTTCAGGCTGATGAACAGTAATACGAGTTGGACCTGATGAATCGCAAACCTGTTGAAAAGCCCGACGTAAAACGTCAACCCCGCACCTTCCTTTCCAGACACTGCGAGATCCTCTGAGAATCTCCCATCCTTTCGATTTCACTTCATCGCAAAGTTGCTCTTCAAAAATAACCCGCGGCTACAAAACCTCTCGGGGTTTACTGAGATTTGTTACAACCACACGGGAAATTGCAAAATCTTTCTTTAATTTCAGTCTCCAGTTTGGAGGATGGCAGTGGGGGGAAGGGCCAAACAATGCGCCTGGGACTATGTCGTTTTAAACCAAAAAATTAAATGCATGAAACACTTCCCAGGAGATTTTCAAAACTGGGATTCTGTGCAATACTTGGCAGGGATTTCAAGGAGGGGAGTGATGATTACCAAATGGTTGGAGGAAGAGAGATGGGCACAGGGATGGAGGGGAATGGGCTGGTGTTGGGTGAAGTGAGGGAACCAGGCTGCAGATGAAAGCTCTTGTGCTGTGGTCCTCGTTGGCCAGACGGGGGTAGTGGGCTGGTGTTGGGTTGGGTGAAGTGAGGGGACTATGCTGCAGATGAGAGCTCTGGTGCTGTGGTCCACTGGGCTCATAAGCCAGGCGGGGGTAATGAGCTGCTGTTTGGTTGGGTGAAGTGAGGGAATCAGGTTGCAGATGAAATCTCTTATGCTGTGGTCCACTGGGTTCATAAGCCAGGTTGGGTGAAGTGAGGGAACCAGGCTGCAGATGAGAGCTCTTATGCTGTGGTCCACTGGGTTCATTGGCCAAGTGGGGATACTGGGTTGATGTTGGGTGAAGTGAGGGAACCAGGCTGCAGGCAGATGAGAGCTCCAGTGCTGTGGTCCACTGGGTTCATTGGCCAGGTGGGGGTACTGGGCTGGTGTTGGGTTGGGAGAAGTGAGGGAGCCAGGCTGCAGGTAGATGAGGGCTCCAGTGCTGTGGTCCACTGGGTTCATAAGCCAGGTTGGGTGAAGTGAGGGAACCAGGCTGCAGGCAGATGAGAGCTCTGGTGCTGTGGTCCACTGGGCTCATTGGCCAGGTGGGGATACTGGGCTGGTGTTGGGTGAAGTGAGAGAACCAGGCTGCAGGCAGATGAGAGCTCTAGTGTTGTGGTGGTCCACTGGGCTCATTGGCCAGGTGGGGGTACTGGGCTGGTGTTGGGTTGGGTGAAGTGAGGGAACCAGGCTGCAGGCAGATGAGAGCTCTTATGCTGTGGTCCACTGGGTTCATTGGCCAGGTTGGGTGAAGTGAGGGAACCAGGCTGCAGATGAGAGCTCTGGTGCTGTGGTCCACTGGGTTCATAAGGCAGGTTGGGTGAAGTGAGGGAGCCAGGCTGCAGGCGGATGAGAGCTCTGGTGCTGTGGTCCACTGGGTTCATAAGGCAGGTTGGGTGAAGTGAGGGAGCCAGGCTGCAGGCGGATGAGAGCTCCAGTGCTGTGGTCCACTGGGTTCATAAGCCAGGTTGGGTGAAGTGAGGGAGCCAGACAACAGGCAGATGAGAGCTCTGGTGCTGTGGTCCACTGGGCTCATTGGCCAGGTGGGGGTACTGGGCTGGTGTTGGTGTTGGGTGAAGTGAGGGAGCCAGGCTGCAGGCGGATGAGAGCTCCAGTGCTGTGATGGTCCACTGGGCTCATTGGGCAGGTGGGGGTACTGGGCTGGTGTTGGTGTTGGGTGAAGTGAGGGAGCCAGACAACAGGCAGATGAGAGCTCTGGTGTTGTGATGGTCCACTGGGTTCATTGGCCAGGCTGGGGGTACTGGGCTGGTGTTGGTGTTGTGTAAAGTGAGGGAGCCAGGCTGCAGGCGGATGAGAGCTCTGGTGCTGTGGTCCACTGGGATCATTGGCCAGGTGGGGATACTGGGCTGGTGTTGGGTGAAGTGAGAAAACCAGGCTGCAGGCGCATGAGAGCTCCAGTGCTGTGATGGTCCACTGGGCTCATTGGCCAGGTGGGGGTACTGGGCTGGTGTTGGTGTTGGGTGAAGTGAGGGAGCCAGGCTGCAGGCGGATGAGAGCTCTGGTGTTGTGATGGTCCACTGGGTTCATTGGGCAGGTGGGGTACTGGGCTGGTGTTGGGTGAAGTGAGGGAGCCAGGCTGCAGGCGGATGAGAGCTCCAGTGCTGTGATGGTCCACTGGGCTCATTGGGCAGGTGGGGGTACTGGGCTGGTGTTGGGTTGTGTGAAGTGAGGGAGCCAGGCTGCAGGCGGATGAGAGCTCCAGTGCTGTGATGGTCCACTGGGCTCATTGGCCAGGCGGGCGGGCGGGCGGACAAGTGGCGGGGGCGGGGTGCGCGCATGCGCGGCGCCTGGGCTGACTCACCGCTCGGCCGCCGCCATTTTGAGCTCGCTCGGCGCGGAGGGAAACGGCGATCGCCGGCTCTGGGACATGGACGACGACTCGTACCCGCGGACCCTGTAAGTTAAAACGGAAAGCCGGCGGCCTCACTCACCTCCTTCGGCCGGGCGCGGAGTGGGGGGGTGAGGGTGAGGAAGGGAGGGGGTTGAACGGGACGGATAATACAATTTGAAGGAGGCTGCGTAGACACGGGCGGCCGAAGATGGCGAGGCGTCGCGTTTCCCCACTCGCTCCGATCCCCGGAGAGGCCTGGAAGGGGCAAGTCCGGGGAGCCGGGTTTTCCACCTCCTCACACGGTGGTTGGCGAGTAGTTTGGTGCGGGGAGCCGGCGGCTGTGGCCGACCGACTGCGGGAGCGGGAGGCGCCGGATTTTTCACGGCGGCGGCGGCGGCGGCGGCTCCCCGGAGGCCGGGGGGAGGAGGAGGAGGAGGAGGAGGAGGGAAAACTTTGCGGCCTCTGTGCGAAAGGCGAACAATAGAGCAAACGGTGACAATTTACACCAGTCACAAGTTGCTGCATGCACGTCGTCGCCCTCGCTAAAGTTGGCCATTTAACCGCTGAATGGTTTCACACTGCCACGTTCCCATTTAACCTTTTTTTAAAAAAAAAATTATATGCCAAGGTAGGCCTAATAAGCAAGTGGCCCCAGAGCACAGATATTTATTTATCTATTTCCCACCCCTCCCCTCCCCGCGTAAAATAATTTGTTTCCATTTCCTTTAGATTAGCTTAGTAAAATTATTTATTTACCTAATATAATTGGGTATCGCTCTTCAGGAAAAAGAAAATAGCGATAAAAAATGTGGTTCTGTTACTAATAATGAATCTTCGATTTCTCTGAAAATATGAGTGTGTTTTCGTAGTATTTTGGGAAGGTTACGTTGATTTTGTTCATGTTTTGTACTGCTGCCTTATGTTGTAACACGTTAATTGTGAGAATACATTTGGTGAAACATAACATAATTTATGGAGTTTTGTAGCTTGGAAACGAGCTCAACTTGTTCCTGCTGACCAACATGTCTATTTGAGCTTGGCCAATCTGTTTGCTTTTGGCACATAAACCTTTTCTAGCCAGTTATCTATCCAAATGCCTTATAAACATTGGAATTTTGTATCTATGTCCTAAGCGTTCTCTGGTTAAAAAATGTACCCACCACAATCAGTCGAAAATGGTGCCCCTTGAGTTGATCGTTGGCGTGGACTTGGTAGGCCTTTTTTCATGCTGTATCAAAACTAATGTCCCTGTTAAAGCTTTCACCTTGTATCCATGTGCTCTAGACTCCCCTATGTTGGGTGGGGGGGGGGGGGGGGGAAGGAAAGGACTGTGACCACCCACTTTATGACCCCTCACTCTATAAGGAAAATCATCAACCTCCCATGCTGCAGGAATAAAAGTCCTTCCCTTTGTAACTTTGTGATACTACTTTTGTTTCAAATTTCATCGGGATGCAACCCCACCTAGATATTTCAACCACTTCTTTCCCCTTCCATTGCAAGCTCTATAATAGTCACTAAATTTCTACATTTTGTTTAGAGGTTTAAAAAAAAAACACTTCATTAAGGCTCCCAGCTTGGAATGCGAGATGCAGCAAATTCAATGACATGATTCACTCATCAGATGGAAAGTATACCAATAGAATTGTACGTTTTGTTTGGGAACTTTACAGCATATCGGATTAATTAACTTCTGAAATTGCATAAAAATGTGATCATGATAGTTGTATGCTGTGGTAACATAAGATATAATTGTTTTCCAGCTATGTGGGTAACCTCTCTAGAGATGTGACAGAAGCCCTTATACTTCAACTTTTTAGTCAGATTGGTCCATGCAAAAGTTGCAAAATGATTACAGAGGTAAGAACGCAGCATTGTTACACATCCACTCACGAACCATATAATCCTGTTTTAATTTGTTTTGCATCAAAGATTTATTTTCAATCCTGAAATCATGGTTCACCCATGTAGAAGTCAAAAACACATCTCTGTCTGAAGAAGGGTCTCGACCCGAAACGTCGCCTATCTCCTTCGCTCCTTAGATGCTGCTGCACCCGCTGAGTTTCTCCAGCTTTTTGTGTACCCTCTCTGTCAAAAAGATTGGCCACAATTTAAAATTTTCGTGGTTTATAATATAGCATCAAGAGCAGTTGTATTTCTTGGGAAGCTCGCAGCCAAAATTGAATTATTTTAATGTGTTGGCATAATTGTAGTAACGTTACAAGTGTCATCATTGGTTGAGAAAGTTGGGGGTGGGGGGAGTTGATACGGTAATATTTACAAGTGATGTTGCTCTTCTGGGACACGCAAGATATAAGTTTGTGCTCTGATCTAAAATAAAATATTATATAGATGTTGGAATTATGAATAGTTCCAGCATTTTCCCTATTTCAGGAGAGTCAGGCAGCATCTGCGAAGAAGTAGTCATTACTTAAGGTCAGTGATCTTTCATCGGAACTTTTCATGAAATGTCATTGTCCTGAATGTTAACTCTGCTTCTCTCTCCGCAGATGCTGCCTGACCTCCTGAGCATTTCTGTTTTATTTAGTTTTTGTTGGAAGGCTGGTTACGAGCCCTGAGCATATTTTCCTTGTGGTCCTCAAGCTAAATATTTATCTGCTTTTTCTTGTTAATGTAACTGCTCAATGAAGTAGGACAGTTTCAGCAGCATGCTGGATTGTTTTTACTTTGCTCTAGTTATCACTATTGCACTTTTGGAATGTGTATTAAGTTTCATTCTGCCTTCTACACCTAGTCAAGTTCATTTGTTTGTTTTAGAGCAATAATGGTAATGCCTTTGAGTCAGAGACAAGTTACCTTCTCTTTTAATTTACATGCAGAGGTTAGATACTTTTGTTTGCAAATAATAATTTGAGTACATTAACCCATTATAGCAATCCACTTCCAACAAGGAAATTAAAATATTAATTTATAGAATATGATCTTATTAAGTTAATAACTGATAATCAAATCAATTATTTCAGATGTTTATTATGGGACAGATGCCCAAGGTACCGTGGGGAGCTCTCCTGCAATTCTATTAGTACATTGGATCTTGTGTGTTCCTATGAGAGGACATTGTCACCATGGCCAGAGTAATGCCATTATTACTGTAGTCAGTGCGGAACTCAATATCACATGAGTACCAGCCTGAGTTAAATACTCAATTTGTTGATTGGGCAATGATCATACAAACAACAGTCTTGGTCTACAATTTTTAAGATTTTACCGTTTTGCCATTAAATCAATGTTGGTTAAAGGATTTAGAATTGCACTGTTTTTGCTTATTTATTTGTTATTCATTTATTCATTGCTGTATTAAAAAATGTGTGTGTGTGTGTTACAATATACTTGTTGAGCAGAATCAGTTGTTATTTGTGAAGGATTACACCAATTAATGATTTAGGAAAAAATACTCAAGAACCCTGGATGTAACCGCAGCGGCGCTGGATTTTATTTTGTAATTTGCTTTCTTGAAAAACCCTGGGAATTATAAAAGGGAGAAGAGGTTTTAGGATTGCTTCCATCAATGCACTAACCTTGAACAGCAGTTTTTCAATTTTTAATTAATCTTGATAGGGAAGTGTATCTTTTGGTCAGGAAGTGACAATGAAAATTCATCAATTTTAAATTTTTCATTAAGAGAAAAGTTAGAAATTTCTTTATGTTTTGTCATAGACTACATTTAAACCAGAGGCATTTTTGTATTTCAACGGCAACATTTGAAGTTGAAGAAGCAGTAGGATTATCTGGCTTCCTCTGACATAACTGCGGCACAAGCGTGTTTTGTTTTCACTGTTCTATAATTGTTTCACTGGTGTAGAATTGCTAGTGGAGCATAATAAAGATGGAGAAGTGCACTGCCTACAGTGATAAAGAAGAGTTAAAGGATTATTGCCATATGGATTTAGATCCTAAATACCCTTTGTCAGCACATAATTTTAAGTGTTGTTAAAAAAGCGACTAGATTAATGTTGCAAGGTTAATGAAGACGTGCGTTATCTGAACCAATTTAGTGCACCGTAAAATAAAAATGGCCTGAATGAAGTCGGAAATGTAAGTGATTTGCCAAAGTAAGTAATTTCTCAAATCTATTCTGGTGATACCCCAGAGTTTTTAGTTCACAGGATTATCATATCGAGACAATCATAGTTCACTATCTTTGCTTCCTGCACAGCGGATTCTTAATCAATGTTACATTATATGCTAGCGTATTGTAATAACTCCAGAGACACTCGTTTGTAAGGGGCAAAAAAAAAAGCAAAACATGTAAAATGAGTATTGGGGCAAATTAGTGATTATTGAAAAATTCTTTCAGCTCTCATCGAGCTAGCATAAAGTGTTTGAGGCTATTCTGTAAATTCTATGCAAGTTGATATTTTTGATTCAGTGGAACATTGGAGTGCCCTCCCACCTGGTCAAGTTAAGATATATAGATCAACTCCCCTTGTTGCTGCGACAATTACTGATGCAGCTTTCCACCTTCTCTTATTTCCTGTGGTTATGGTTTACATAAGTTTTACTATTTTTTTTTTCTCCCAAAAGCATAATTCTCTGATTGTCCCAGGCATCAATTAACTGTGATTAATTTAAGCACTAAATAGGTAATGTTACGGATCATTTAAACCAAAATGTCTTCTTTTTTTGCTGATAGTGACACTATTTTAGTAGTGTTTCTATTGGCCATTGGCGCGGAAGTCAATTTTGAAGTTGCAAGTTTAATGTTGTAGACCTCAAATCTATCACGGTATTTTTAATTTAAATATTGAAGTGCCTCATAAGCATCCATTTTGAAAAATGAGTAGAGATTATCATATGTGGGGAAAAAAACATGATATTATATGGCCAATTTGTCAAATGTTGATGCATGACTTTTGCCTTCACCCTGTTGTAAATTTGGCATTGACTTGGGGGATTTATTATTTGAAAATCAAGCTTATGCGTGTCTTTTAACTTGGAGCCCAGCTAATTTCTAATATTTATTCCATGAATTCCATGAATGTTGTTGATGCACTCAACATTATCACGGAAAATGTATCCAATCATTTAAACCTCTGAAAATTACATCACTTATGTCAATGTAACATAATTTTCAAAAATAGCACACAAAGTGTTTAATTTCATACTTTATTTTGAAACATAAATAGACGCATTAAAATCAGTTTGAGGTTTATCATCATTGGTCACTGGCAGGTCATTACTGTCATGAATTTTAAGGTTTATTAGCAAGGGCTATCTGGCTTAGAAACATTTCTTGAATTCTTAATTTCTTGAATTCATTAGTCATATGATCACAACCACGAGAATGGCACTTTCAACTCCTTTAAATTAAACCCAATGTACTAATAAATGATGAGCAAATTCAATGCGAAGATTAAATTGCTTAAGAATTCAATACATTTTTTTCTTTTCTTGTAAATCTTTTTTCCCATAATGGGGGAAAAACCATCATTGAGGACATGCTATTCCCGATTTAGGCAGAAGAGTTCAGGGCCTCAGTAATTGTAGCAAGATATCTGTAAAAATTAAATCCTCATTATTTATTTTGTTGCACATAGCAGAGGCTTTAGAGTTTAGCTATCAAAATAAAAATTTGAGATTTTGGGGGCTTAATTGAGAAAAATCATATACTCTAAGCCAGGGGAAGCCCAGTGTTACTTTTTTTTAAGTTGTTTAGTAATTTCATTGTAACTTGTTTCTGTTTATAGACAGATTGGCTATAAAAGTTAAAGGCTTTAATGTAGATCTGTAAGTATTTCATTTGTTTTATTTTGTACTAAGTTTTCATGAATTTTTCTTCTCAGCAAACCGCAAGCAGAAGGGTGAACTCTTCTGTTGGATTTTCTGTTTTGCAGCATTCAAGCAATGATCCATATTGCTTTGTGGAATTCTTTGAGCATAGAGATGCAGCAGCTGCATTGGCTGCAATGAATGGGCGTAAAATAATGGGTAAGGTAAGCTATCATACATAACGGGTGAGTGAAGAAAGCCATGCACTGAAAGTTTTCAAAGCTTGATGATGCTCTACCAGACATAGGTTTCCTTGGTTAGTTGGTTAAGAAGATTGACTTTCTTTGTCTGAGTTCTTAACTTCTAATTCAACACAAAATATATGATGATGTATTTGGCATGTCACTTTCAGAAAAGTTCTATTAACATAGAGAGTTTTAGAGCTGTACAGCACAGAAACAGCTTTTGGCCCGCCATGTCCATGCCAGCCATGCTGGCACATGGGGCTAGTACCTTTTGCCTGCATTGGACCCATAGCCCTCTGAACCATTCTTTCCATATAGCTGTCCAAATTTCTTCTAAAAGTTGTGATTGTTTTGCCCAGGCAGCTTGGACTACCAACTGAGTAAACATTTTCTCCTGAAATTCCACTTAAATCTCTCCTCTCTCACCCTAAGCCTATGCCCTCTATTTCGGAATCCTCTGCCATTGAGGAAAAAGACTGAGCATTCATGTCATCCATGGCTCTCATGATCCCGTACAGTGTAATGAGATCACCCCTCGACCTACTACGCTCCAAAGAAAGGGCCCAGCCTACCCAAATTTCCCCAATAACGTAAGCCTGCAACTTCAGGTGAATCTCTGTGTTATTTCCAACTTACTGATATCTTTCCTATCACAGGGTGAATAGAACTCTGGACTCATTAGTGAATGTATTATACTGTGCCAACTTTTGTACTCAATACGCCAAAAGTCACCGTCGCCATACTATCCACGCTTGTTGCCAATTTTAGGAACCATACACCTATACTAAGATCTCTCTATTCTGTAACACTCTCGAAGGCTCTACAATTTAGTGTGTAAAGGGGCTGTCCCACTGCGGCGACCTAATTGGCGTGTTTGGAAGAGTTTGGGAGAGTTTGAAAAAGTGTCATGTTGAAGACCCCCTTCGACTATGTTGAAGACTAGCTTTGGGAAAATTGGACACCGAATAGTGGAGAGTGAAGACAACCTCCTTCGACTATGTTGAAGACTATCTATGACTATCTTCGACTACCCTCGATTACTGACAAGTAACATGCCAACCTACGAGTTAAAACAATTTTTTCCCCCATGTCGACATTTTTTTACTTGCGGGCATTTTGCAGCATGTTGAAAAGTACGCCGCAACCTAGCTGTGTACGTGGGGACTACTCTCGAGCATGAAGGAGAGTTACAACGAACTCCTAGGACCATGCTGCGAGTATGAGTCGAGGGCAAGCTCTTCTAAACTCGCCAATTAGGTCGCCGCAGTGGGTCAGCCCCTTAAGTCATGTCATGGTTAGATATACCAAAATGTAACACATCACACTTGTCATTTGCCATTCCTTGGCCTGCCTTTCTAACTATTTAGATCTTGTTGTAAACTTAGATAATCTCCCTCGCTGTCCACTATACCACCTACTTTGGTGTCATCTGCAAATTCATTAACTACATTGTCCTCCAATTTGTTAATATGTTTAACAAACAGCGGGTCCAGCAATCAAACCTGGGGCCTCTAATAGCCTTCCACAACTACCCTCTCACTCCTTGCTGCAAGTCAATTTTGTATCCATTTCCCTAGCTAGCCTTTGATAGCATATAATATAGCATTCCAGACAAGCCTACTATGTGAGGTCTTGTCAAAGGCCTTCCGGAGTCCATATAGACAACTCCAATGCCCTGCACTGAGCCTCTCCCCTCCCAAGAGGATTAATATCAGATTTGCGAGATGCAGTTTCCCATGTACAAAGCCATGCTGATCATTCCGATCAATCCGTGCCGATCCTATTGCTGATAAATCCAGTTCCTAAGAGTCCTCTCGAACAACTTTACCACCACTGGTGTCAGTAGTTCCATGTTGATATCTAATAATCTAATTGGACATTTTTTAAATTAAAGAACAAATCCAGTAAATCTTAATTCTTAAATTAAAATAGAAACATATTAGAAATACTCAACGGGGCAGGCAACAAATGGAAAGAGAAACCATTAACGTTTCCCTTGTTTAGAGGCCCTTGTTTAGAGGTACAAAAGGGAGGAAACAGCTTGGTTTTAAATTTGAGAAGGTGAGGGAAGAATGGGTAGGATGAAGTGACTATTAGATTTTTTTTCAACTTGTAACTAAATTGCATTAGAACATTTAAAGGGAGGCTAGGTGTATGTCTATATGAAGTGCATAAAGGAATATGACGACAGTCTAAATGATCCACTTTTTTTTGGCACTGATTTGTTCCATAATAGTACATTCTATAAATCTAAAAATATGCTGTTTTTGTAGCTGAAGGTCTGGATTTTGTAGTTGATAGTGAAGCATCAATGTTCATCTGCAACTTTAGAGCCATCTGCAAAGATCTCTGAGGCACCGACTTCCCCGATACTGATGTGGCTTACTGATTAAGTGAAAAAGCAGTCAGTTGTCCTGAAGGGCAGCAGTGGGCAGCAACTAGAAAGAAAGAAAGAAAATATTCAGTTAATATTTTAAACGTATTGTGGAGATTAAATAAAAATCCTGTGCATATAACATTCAGGTAGAAGCTACAATATAATTGAAACCTCGTTAATTGTATTTCAGCATTTGAGAGAATTAAAATCTATATACTTGCAGTTAGATTATTTTTTACGCAAGTGAATTTGCACTGTAGTAAACATTTTAACATATCGATTAAAACGCTTCATGGAATGGAGTGACATTTCTAGTGCGAATAATTGCTGAATATCTGAAATTACAAATTCATTTACTTCTTGTGACATTGGAGAAAGTACAAAGTAGCACATCCTGCTGAATTTGAATTGACCTACATAGCAATCTTGTTGTTGCAATATAATTATGGCAAAACCCTCATGATTTTACTATATTAATAGAGCCCCTGTGAGTAAACTCCGTGTGCTAACATGAGATGTTTTTATAATATTTAATCTTTTATCAGGAAAAATTAAAATACGCATTGTTCAAAGTTTGCAAATACTTGTATTTTTGTTTAAAGTGTAAATTGTTGATTTTAATGAATTACAATTTTTACATTACTTTAGGAAGTCAAAGTAAATTGGGCAACAACACCAAGTAGCCAGAAAAAAGACACAACTAGTAAGTTATTTTGTTTTGTAAACTCACGTGTATAGTTAATCTCTTATCAGTCAGTAGCTTGCCACTCTTGGACTGTAAAAGTTCTGAATTTGAAAGAAGGTGTTCAACCATTTGTCCACTTGAGTAATTGTATTGATTTAGTCCACTATAGTACATTATTAAAAGTTATTATTGTCCCTGTAGAATTGCATAACATTAAGGTAATGAGTGACACTTTTTATAGCTTCTACAAGGCTAGAATTGGGTAAATGCATTAAATGCCATGTATTTTGTACTGTTGTTTTCCATGGTTGTTAATTTCCTATCAGAATTTGAGTTGACTTTTTGGGCCAAATTAGAATGTACTTCTCTCATTACTTTCTTTTGGGATTGGGAGATGATGGCAGTGGCGATTAAAATGTTTACATACAATAGACAATAGGTGCAGGAGTAGGCCATTCGGCCCTTCGAGCCTGCACCGCCATTCAATGTGATCATGGCTGATCATCCCCAATCAGTACCCCATTCCTGCCTTCTCCCCATATCCCCTGACTCCGCTATTGTTAAGAGCCCTATCTAGCTCTCTCTTGAAAGTATGCAGAGAACTGGCCTCCGCTACCCTCTGAGACGGAGAATTCCACAGACTCACAACTCTCTGTGTGAAAAAGTGTTTCCTCAACTCTGTTCTAAATGTCTTGCCCCTTCTTCTTAAACTGTGGCCCCTGGTTCTGGACTCCCCCAACATTGGGAACATATTTCCTGCCTATAGCGTGTCCAAACCTTTTATAATCATATATATTTCAACGAGATTCCCTCTCATCCTTCTAAATTCCAGAGTATACAAGCCCAGCCGCTCCATTCTCTCAGCATACGACAGTCCCGCCATCCCGGGAATTAACTTTGTAAACTTACGCTGTATCCCTCAATAGCAAGAATATCCTTCCTTACATTAGGGGACCAAAACTGCACACAATACTCCAGATGTGGCCTCACTAGTACAACTGCAGAAGGACCTCTTTGCTTCTAAACTCAACTCCTGTGAAGGCCAACATGCCATTTGCTTTCTTCACTGACTGCTGTACCAGCATGCTTACTTTCATTGACTGATGAACAAGGACCCCCGGATTCCGTTGTACTTCCCCTTTTCCCAACTTGACACCATTGGATAATAATCTGCCTTCCTGTTTTTGCTAGCAAAGTGGATAACCTTGCATTTATCCACATTACACTGCATCTGCCCACTCACCCAACCTGTCCGAGTCTGCATTCTCTAGCATCCACCTCATATTTCACACTGCCACCCAGTTTTGTGTAATCTGCAAATTGGCTAATGTTACTTGAATGATGTATATTGCAAATAGCTGCGGTCCCAGCACCGAGCCTTGCGGTACCCCACTGGTCACTGCCTGCCAATCTGAAAGGGACCTGTTAATCCCTATTCTTTGTTTCCTGTCTGTCAACCAATTTTCTATCCATGTCAGCACTCTTACCCCCCCCCCATACCATGTGCCCTAATTTTGCCCACTAATCGCCTTTGTGGGACCTTATCAAATTATTTCTGAAAGTCCAGATACACTACATCCACTGGCTCTCCCTTGTCCATTCTCAAAAAAATTCCAGAAGATTAGTCAAGCAAGATTTCCCCGTCGTAAATCCACGCTGACTTGGACCCATCCTGTTACTGCTATCAAAATGTATTTCATCTTTTATGATTGACTCCAGCATCTTCAGCACCACCGATGTCAGATTAACTGGTCTATAATTCTGTTTTCTCTCTCTCTTTTCTTAAAAAGTAGCATAACATTAGCTACCCTCCAATCCACAGGAACTGATCCCGAATCTATAGAACATATGGAAAATGATCCACAATTTCTAGCGCCACTTCCTTAAGTACCCTGGGATGCAGACCATCAGGCCCTGGGGATTTATCAGCCTGCAGTCCCATCAGTCTACCCAATACCATTTCCTGCCTAATGTGGATTTCCTTCCGTTCCTTTCGTCACCCCAGATCCTCTGGCCACTAGTACATAAGGAAGATAGTTTGTGTCCTCCTTAGTGAAGACGGATCGAAAGTACCTGTTCAACTCATCTGCCATTTCCTTGTGCCTCATAATAAATTCACCCATGTCAGTCTTCAAGGGTCCAACTTTGGTCTTAACTGATTATTTTCTATTCACATACCTAAAAAAGCTGTTGTTAACTTTAAAGTTGCATGATATTTTGATGCCAACATGTCTGTAACCCAAAATGTATTTATTTGAATGTTCTTTGGAATTCAGTTTCCTGAAAACTTGCACATATGTTTAATTCAAATTGTATTACATAAACATTTTAGTTCTAAATCCATCTGCAAAAATATAAATGTACTTTAGAACATAGAGTGCCCTCCATAATGTCTGTGTCAAAGACCCATCATTTATTTATTTGCCTCTGAACTCCACAATTTGAGATTTGTAATAGAAAAAAAATCGCATGTGGTTAAAGTGCACATTGTCAGATTTTATTAAAGGGTATTTTTATACTACTTGGTTTCACCATGTAGAAATTACAGCTGTGTTTGTGCCTAGTCCCCCTATTTCAGGGCACCATAATGTTTGGGACACATGGTTTCACAGGTGTTTGTAATTGCTCAGGTGTGTTTAAATGCCTCCTTAATGCAGGTATAAGAGAGTTCTCAGCACCTAGTCTTTCCTCCAGTCTTTCTATCACCTTAAACTTTTATTGCTGTTCATCAACATGAGGAGCAAGTTGTGCCAATGAAAGTCAAATAAGCCATTATGAGACTAAGAAACAAGAAATAAACTGTTAGGCATCAGCCAAACCTTAGGCTTACGACAATCAACTGTTTGGAATATCATTAAGAAGAAGAGAGCACTGGTGAGCTTATTAATTGCAATGGGACTGGCAGGCCAAGGAAAACCTCCACAGCTGATGACAGAAGAATTCTCTATAATCAAGAAAAATCCTCAAACTTGTCCGACAGATCAGAAACGCCCTTCAGGAGTCGGGTGTGGATCTGTCAATGCCCACTGTCCGCAGAAGGTACTGGCTTCACTTATCTTCATTGTTGATACAACTGGTAGTAGCATAGTTAATTCTGAAGTGTGTGTATATACACATCCTATCTGCTCAAGTTCAAACAAATGCCTCAACTCATTGGCCGGCGGTTTATTCTGTAGCAAGACAATGAACCCAAACACTGCTAAAGCAACAAATGAGTTTTTCAAAGCTAAGAAATGGTCAATTCCTGAGTGGCCAATTCAATCACCCGATCTGAACCCAATTGAGCATGCCTTTTATATGCTGAAGAGTCACCCAGCAACTGGTGATGTACATGAATCGCAGACTTCAAGCAGTCATTGCATGCAAAGGATATGCAACAAAATACTAAACGTGAACACTTCATTTACATGACATTGCTGTGTGCCAAACATTATGGTGACCTGAATTGGGGGGGGAACTATGTATAAACACTGCTGTCATTTCGACATGGTGAGACCAAAATGTATATTAAATTTAATTAAATCTGGCAATGTGCACTTTAACCATATGCAATTTTTTTTCTATTACAAATTACAAATTGTGGAGTACAGAGGCAAATAAATGATGGGTCTTTGTCCCAAACGTTATGGAGGGCACTGTAGAACAGCACAGGAACAGGCCTTTCAGCTTGCAATGTCTGGAAATTTTTCAATAAGCCTTGGGTACACCTCATTTACTATGTTATTTTAAAGGCAATTTTGTTGTAATATTTGTCCTAATTCTTGGTTTATGTAATAATTGCTTTATTAAGGTAGCAACTTGCTCCAACAATTGCATTATTTACAAAGTCAAACTTCTAAGGGACAGCTAATAAATACCGAGAAAGATTCTGATTTATTTGAATAGATGCATGATGGAAGATCACAACTTGTCACATTTAATAAAATATTATTTTTTTGTTTAAAATTACCTTCTCAGATCATTTTCATGTGTTTGTGGGTGACTTAAGTCCAGAAATAAGCACAGAGGATCTAAAATCTGCATTTGCCCCTTTTGGTCGAATATCGTAAGTATTTTACCAGTTCCTTCAAAATTTACAGATTGTATTTTTTACACCTTCACTCATCAAAGTTTTTTTAATAAGTATTCCAATTCACACCTAAGTTGGATGCTTGAACTTATGTTCTGTCACTAGACAGTTGAAGAGGATATATTCCTTGTGCTGAATGAAATGAATGTTGTTTTCCTGTTAATTGCTTACACATATTATTGAAAAGTAGAAAATTAAACTGATTTACAGGCACAAGATCTGTCATGTACGAGACAATAAATTCACAATTCTGTAATACAATCAGAAGGTGTTAATTTTATTTTTGTGATGGCTGTCATCTGGGTGTCCATTTTGATTTGTTGGTGAGAGAAATTAATTGCAAAATTTGGCCATTAAAATCTTATTTGTTAATTATATAATATAAGATCTCGCTCTCTCGCTCCCCGTGCTTCCCTCTCAGTGTCAAGACTGTTGAAGGCACAGGTGGCATTGATGAGGTGAAGAAAATCTGTGGTGCATTGATTGCAGATATAGCAAGCAATTGCAGCATATGCATACTTGCTGAACCAGGCTTGTAGATAGATCAGTGAGAATGGGGGTATTGAGTCAACAGGACATGGACCGAGATGGAACCATCTATTGGAATCAAATTCGTGAAGGACATAAGAAGTCCAGCCTACAGAGCTTGGTATAGTTTAGAATGAATATAGCAAAAGCAGGAAGGAGAGTTAAAACGGTAATCAGGCTGAGATTGATGGCGGTTTATTGAGATGTTGTTTAAATCCCGCCTTGCGGCCTCCTCCCTCCGTTCCACTTCCTTGCTTCCTCCTCCCCCCTCCTTGTGGCCTCCGTCCCTTCACCCGCTCACCATGGTTTCCTCCCTCTCCATGTGGCTCTCCCATCTTCTTCCCTACCTTTCCTGCAGCTCCCATTCGGGGCCCTGTCATCCTGAATAACATAACATCAAATATAGTTGCCGAGCGAGGAAGGCATTAACATATCACTGAATTTTACATTTTATTTGACCATTAGTTTGAAGCTATTTAGTCATTTGTGAATAATGGCTTCCGGAGATAGACACAAAAAGCTGGAGTAACAGTGGAACAGACAGCATCTCTGGAGAGAAGGAATGGGTGACGTTTTGGGTCGAGACCCTTCTGTTTTTGGAATTGTGTTTGTCATTTTATGAATAAGAATCCTAGATGGAGCTGTTAGATTCGCTTTGGACCTTTTCTTTCATCCCTCATCTGATGTCATATGTCAATCACCTGCATTGTGTACCTCTTGCACTGCCATAAAAAGGTGGCTTTCCATTTCAGAAATAATGGGGTTGACTCATTCAGGATTGACTAGTTTACAGGTCATCTTAGAAATATATACATTTTTGCACCCAGCTGCAGTTTTAGATATATATGTGCACGCTGAACTCTTAATTAAAAATGTTATAACTACATGATGAATTAATGAAGCCAACACAGGGTCTCAATTTACAGTGCCCTCCATTATGTTTGGGACAAAGACCATCATTTATTTATTTGCCTCTGTACTCCACAATTTAAGATTTGTAATTTTAAAAAAATCACATGTTATAAGTGCACATTGTCAGCTTTTTATTAAAGGTCATTTTAATGCATTTTGGTTTCACAATTGCGAAAAGACAGCAGTGTTTATACATAGTCATCTCTCTCTCTCTCCCCCCCCCCCCCCCCCCCATGTTAGGGCACCATAATGTTTGGGGCACAGTAATGTCATGTAAATGAAAGTAGTCATGTTTAGTATTTTGTTGCATATCCTTTGCATGCAATGACTGCGTGACGTCTGCGATTCAAGGACATCACCAATTGCTGGTTGTCTTATATGGCGATGCTCTGCCAGCTTAGGCTTGTTTTGGGGGCTAGTCCCCTTCAGTTTTCTCTTCAGCATATAAAAGGCATGCTCAATTGGGTTCAGATCAGGTGATTGACTTGGCCACTCAAGAATTGACCACATTTTAGGAGTTTTGAAAAACTCCTCCGTTGCTTTAGCAGTATGTTTGGAATCATTGTCTTGCTGAGAATGAACCGCTGTCCAATGAGTTTTGAGGCATTTGTTTGAACTTGAGCAGATAGGATGTGTCTATACACTTCATTGATTATGCTGCTATCATCAGCAGTTGTATTATCAATGAAGATAAGTGAGCCAGTACCTTCAGCAGCCATACATGCCCAGACCATAACACCCCCACTACTGAGTTTCACAGATGAGGTGGTATGCTTTGGATCTTGGGTAGTTCCTTCTCTCCTCCATACTTTCCTCTTGCCATCACTCTGATATTTGTTAATCTTTGTTTCATCTGTTCACAAGAGCATTTTCCAGAACTGCGGTTGTTCTTTTAAGTATTTGGCCAACTGTAACCTGGCCGTCCTATTTTTGCGGCTAACCAGTGGTTTGCATCTTGCAGTGTAGCCTCTGTTTTCTGTTCATGATGCCTTCTGCGGACAGTGGTCATTGATAAATCCGCACCTGAAGAGTGTTTCTGATCTGTCGGACAGGTGTTTGGGGCTTTTCTTTATTATAGAAAGAATTCTGTCATCAGCTGTGGAGGTCTTCCTTGGCCTGCCAGTCCCTTTGTGATTAGTAGTCTCACCAGTACTCTCTTTAATCTTAATGATTTTCCAAACAGTTGATTTCGGTCAGCCGAAGGTTTGGCTGATGTCCCTAACAGTTTTATTCTTGTTTCTCAGTCTCATAATGGCTTTGACTTTCATTGGTACAACTTTGGTCCTCATGTTGATAAACAGCAGTAAAGGTTTCCAGTTGATGGAACGACTGGAGTAAAGACAAGGTGCTGAGAGCTCTCTTATACCTGCATTAAGGAGCAATTAAACACACCTGAGCAATTACAAACGCCTGTGAAGCCACGTGCCCCAAACATTGTGTCCTGAAATGGGGGGGGGGGGGGTTATGTAATTACAGCTGTAATTTCTACATGGTGAAACCAAAATGTATAAAAATGGCCTTTAATAAAATCTGACAATGTGCAGTTTAACCATGTGATTTTTTTTTTTTCATATTACAAATCTCAAATTGTGGAGTACAGAGGCAAATGAATAAATGATGGGTCTTTGTCCCTAACATTATGGAGGGCACTGCATGTACAAGACCCTACTACATATAACATTGTTTCTGAAGTGAGTGTGTGCATGTGTATGTAATGGCCAAGGGTTTGAAATGGTGTTTGCTGCATAATTTCAGGATATGCAGTTAAGTTGCTCTGCACATTTTTTTGGATAAATTAATTAGTATAAAGACTGTCCTAAAGTGCAGAGTGCTTGTTTTGCATCTGTGTATTTTTAGTTGAATTTTGCTGAATTTAATTAAGTGTGAATTGTAAGTAAATCATTTGTACAATATTTGATTTGACATACTGTGTAGCATTTCTAATGACATTTTGTAGGTTCTCGAGTAATAATTAAAGATTGCAAAATGTAGGTTTATCGTTATATTAAAATCAACATTTGTGCTTGCATAAGGAAGTGCTAGCTATTTATATTACTTTGGTGAGCTGCTGGCGTACAGAATATGTTTGGTTTAAGGCACAGTACTGGGATCTGAATGCAATTTTACAGTAACACCAATTGATGTTGGAATATCGGAAAGCAAAATAATTGTAAATTTCACGCTTTTTTGTGGTTCCTGTTTTGTAATGGAAGTAACATTGGCTCTTATAGTAGTCATTTCAGTGGTTAGTTGTTGATGAACATAGTTTTGGATACATTTTCATTGACTGGTGGAAAATGAGCTGTCTGACTATGGTGTTCAGTTAGCGTTTGTCCTAATAATTTGCACTTTGGTATCACAAAATGATACACAATGCTACATGGTGCAGCAAATTGAAAGGGCTAGATATTCAGGTCTAAGATGGTGGCTATGTTAATTTATTTTAAACTCGTACCTATTAACTAACTTTTGTTCACTGTGTGAACAGTTTGTGTTGTTTTATTTTCTATTTCCTATAACATTCTTTGCTTTCAGTTGTTGGGACATTTTTGTAAAATGTTTGCAATTTAAAATGATAGAATTTTGTCAAAACAATTTACTTGCGTTAAATGCATTGTCTCCTAAAGTATGGAAACATTTAATATTTAGAAGAACCAGGTGATAGAGAGCAGTCTTGGTTATGCCAAAATTTATGCAAGGATGATCTGGATTCAATTGATAATGAATGAAGATTCGGTTAGGGACAAATTTCAGCTAGTCCAGTTTATTAGAAATAATTATTCACGGACCAGCGTTGGTAAGTTTGGATTTTCTTGGGGTTGTTCATCCGTTCTGACTGCTGGTCATGGTTTCCATACCTTGCTGATGGTTTCCATAAAATCTGGTTTTGCAGCCAAACTGCTGTCCTGCAAAGTCTAGAGGCCTTACATGAGGTTTTCATGATATAGTTCAATATTTAAATTTTCAAAACATTTTGATAATGAATTCTGCCTCATACTACCAAATTAAACTTCCAACATTTCCTTTAACCTGTTCAGTACCTCCCCTGAGTATACTTGGGTTATGGTCATTAGTGAGGAATAAACATTTGGCAGTGAACAGGTTAATTGGGTCATCTTTCACATTTGTATGCATTTTAAAGCAAATGTAATTGAAATTATATTCTGGGATAGTGAAAGTGGCCCAGAATTTGCTGTTGGAAGTTATGTCTTAAGTGCAGAATTAGATTTGTTTCTCTGTGCCTTTCAGCTCCACAGTTTTTATGTAGTGTAAATTAGAGATGGAGCACATTGGTACTTGATGAAAGCAGGCAAGCAAAGATCAAAACTGGAAATCTGGGGAATAGGTAATGAAGAAAAGGGGTACATTCTTACATTTTAGAATTAAAAGTAGACAAAAATGCTGGAGAACCTCAGCGGGTGAGGCAGCATCTATGGAGAAAAGGAGTAGGCGACGTTTCGGGTTGAAACCCTTCTTCAGACCCCTTTTCTCCATAGATGCTCCCTCACCCGCTGAGTTTCTCCAGCATTTTATGTCTTGATTTTTCTAGCATTTGCAGTTCCTTCTTAAACATTTAAGAATTAGATTTGATAGGAAGGTCATTGAGGAAAAATATTGAGAATGAAGTAACTAATAAGATGGGCCATCGGTTTTGACCCCTTTCTATTCCTTCGTAGTTGAGTAGCACTAGTTGCCCCTTTAACAAAGTCCTAATTTCTAGGGAACAAGTCCAACAACTTGCTTTATATGCATGGGGAGGTTGACGGCGAGATCTCACCTTGATGCCAATTGGACGTAGGTTATCCAGCAATTTGTGCTGATTTGGCAACAAATTGTATCTTCATCACAACAAATGGCTATTTTAAAAACTCGCTGTTTTATGATGTGAATGCCATTTTTCCCCATCATGCACCAATAGCTGAAGCAGCAGGCATTTGTAATTGGGCAATATGTTAACATGTAGTATCAGTTTCCTACCAATAGATGCTGCTGGCAGACTTCAGAAATATTTCCAAGTGCATGCCAGGACCATTGCATCATCCTTTTATGCTTGCTGTTTCCTGGCTCCTTAATTATTAAAATGAGGCTCAGTACCTGTTACATTGTAAAATGTATTTAAAGCCATCAATTAATACTTTTCTTGAAATACTCTGCTTGTTTGCACATATGCCTGCACTCTTATTGAGTACCCTTTACGTCACTGTTGGCTATTTGCATTGCAATGGCTTTGGTCCAGCATGTATTGCTTTTGTACTTCTCATCTACCTCATTTATCTAAATACTAGTAAATAAGTTCGTTTAAATTTCAACAGAAGAACAATTGTAAGACTGCTTGTACACCGGCTACAGAAAATACTGGAGTAATGTGCAGATTTTTTGTAGTTCCAAGTCATAATTAAAAGTAATAGCATTCTGGTTATTTTACAGAATTGCTGTTAAGAATGGACAGGATCCCCATGGCTAACTGCAAGGAACTGTGCACACTGGAAGTTCATTAACTCAGTTGTAGTTTTTTTTTCTCATTTCTATTTATTCTCTTTTTTATAAATTTATTAGACTTGATTGTTAACATTTTAATGTGCTCTATATAGTGCGAATTTCATATTCCCAATCCTATTGACGTGCTTACGAATCCTATGTAAATGTTGTTCGTACTGGTGTGCTTAGTATTGTTTTAGTTTCATATTCATTTTCTAAATTTCTGAAAGTCTCAATTTTTCAAAATTTACAGCTGCCCACAGTCCAAAAAGAGGGTAGAGAATTGACCATACCACGAAAAATAAAGAATTCAGTTAACAGGCGATGTATGCCTTTTAATTCCTATTTTTTTTCTCTTTTCTGAATTTTTATATTTCAATTATCTGTGTGGCTAGGTAGAACACGCATTTTAAAGGGTCTATATAGAAATGCATGGTTAAGGAAAGTTGGAAACTTGTATTTGTACTGAAGACTTTCTCAGTTTAGTGGCAGTGAAGGTCTGTTTTTAAAAACTATTGAGTTCAAGGTTTCCAATATAATCGGTGAAACCAAGCTCAGGATACCAGAGTTTGCATGTTTGCTATTTATTGCTACATGGAAAGTTAAGTTATAACAAAAGGATAGAACCATTAATTATGTTATGGTGGGATTATAATAATCCCTTTTTGTTTCAAAAATGACGTGCTGACAATACAGTGTGTGGTTCCTTTTTATTTTGTTCAAGGGTGTTTTACCTATTTTACTCATTAACTTGTATCTATTTTCACAGGGATGCTCGCGTTGTAAAAGATCTGGCAACGGGTAAATCCAAAGGCTATGGATTTGTGTCATTCTACAGTAAACTGGTAAGTTCTTGCAAGAAATAACTTGAATGTAATTAAACCATATTTTGATAGGTTAACTCAAGTTTTAAGCATGCAGTCTTCACTGGAAATTGACCAAAATTTACAGGCAATTATGTTATGCATTCAATGATTTCTTCCCATTTCATCACATATCTGGATTAAACCCATTCTGTTTTGGATGGGGACGAGAAACCCATTTCTCGTCCCCTATCCAAAACAGATAATTATGAAATCAAGCTATTGAATATGTCCATCCTATAAAGCATAAATTTGGCAGTATGGAATAATGCATCACAATCAATCCCTACTTCATACATTGGCTTGTAATATTTTAATTTATGGTGATTTTTTTTTTTAATAGGTGGTGTAAAACCAGTCCCTACACCTCACCACCATCCAGAAGCCCAAACAGCCTTTGGCTAGTGAAGCAAATATTCACTCATACCTTCTCCAACCTTGCTAATCCATGGAGTGCTTTCTATGGACTGGTGAGACCAAGTGTAAACTTGGTGACCACTTTGCTGATACTTTGTTTGCAATGGCCATCTGGAGCTCCCTTTTGCAACCCATTTTCATTCCTTTTCCATTCCCATGCTGAGCTGTCTGTCCTGCCTTCTCCACTGTCTGGGTGAGGTTAATAGCAAACTAGAGGAATAGTACCTTGTATGCCACCCATTAGTCTATAGCCTGACAGCATTAATATTGAATTCTCCCAATTTCAGTAACCTATTCTCCCATGTGACTTGGATAGACTGGGTGAGTGGACAAATGCATGGCAGATGCAGTGTAACTTGGATAAATGTGAGGTTATCCACTTTGGTGGCAAAAACAGGAAAGTAGACTATTATTTGAATGGTGGTCGATTAGGAAAAGAGGAGATGCAACGAGACCTGGGTGTCATGGTACACCAGTCATTGAAAGTAGGCATGCAGGTGCAGCAGGCAGTGAAGAAAGCGAATGGTATGTTAGCATTCATAGCAAAAGGATTTGAGATTAGGAGCAGGGAGGTTCTACTGCAGTTGTACAGAGTCTTGGTGAGACCACACCTGGAGTATTGCGTACAGTTTTGGTCTCCTAATCTGAGGAAAGACATTCTTGTCATAGAGGGAGTACAGAGAAGGTTCACCAGACTGATTCCTGGGATGTCAGGACTTTCATATGAAGAAAGACTGGATAGACTCTGCATGTACTCGCTAGAATTTAGAAGATTGAGGGGAGTTCTTATAGAAACTTACAAAATTCTTAAGGGGTTGGACAGGCTAGATGGAGGAAGATTGTTCCTGATGTTGGGGAAGTTGAGAACAAGGGGTCGCATTTTAAGGATAAGTGGGAAGACTTGTGGGACCGAGATGAGAAAAACATTTTTCACACAGAGAGTGGTGAATCTCTGGAATTCTCTGCCACAGAAGGTAGTTGGGGCCAGTTCATTGGCTATATTTAAGAGGGAGTTAGATGTGGCTCAGGGGATCAAGGGGTATGGAGAGAAGGCAGGTACGGGATACTGAGTTGGATGATCAGCCATGATCATATTGAATGGCGTGGCAGGCTCGAAGGGCTGAATGGCCTACTCCTGCACCTATTTTTTAATGTTTCTATCTGTCCTTCAAACATGCTCTTCTTTTTGCCCTTCCCCCCCCCCATCCATTCCATCTGTTCATTACACATATACCCAGTAGGTTCCCAACTCCCATTGTTTCCATCTGCTCACCTTGCCCTCCTTTATTTGGATCCATGCTATATCTTGCATTCCTATCTGATTCCATCTGTCACCTCCTAGTCTCTTGATGTTTCTACTGCCACTGCAGGATGCCACTGCAACCTGACTCCATCTTCCAATCAACCCTTCCTTGCCTGGATCCACCAATTACTTGCCAGCTCTTGCCCCACCCTTCAGCTTTTTATACTGGCTGCCTCCCCTCTACTCGTCCAGTCCAGATAAAGGTAATTGATACTTGACTCGGCCATTTTCCACCACAGAAGCTGTCTAATTTGCCGAGTTTGTCCAAAAGAATATTAATCCTCCAGATTCCAACATCTGCAGTCTCTTGTATTTCCATTGATTTCTATTTATTAATTTTTCAAAATGGTGACACTTTTGACAAGGCCTATATTGCTCACTCCAAACTTTTAAGATGGTAGTTGGCCACTGCCATGTTCTGCTCCCTCTGCTTGAAGGAACTGTTACACTGTTATTGGATACAGGGTTTAATGCAGCACTTGGAACAACAATATTTCCAAGGCAGTCTAATGTTTTATTTGGGGTGCATGCAGGTGGTATCTCCATGTTTCTGCTGCTCTAGTATTCAAGGTTGCAAGTGTTGAAAATAATGGTTTATTGTTTGTATTGAGGTACAGTGAAAACATTATTTGTGTTATCCAGGCAAATCATACCACACAAGTACAAAAGATAAAATAAATAGAGTATAGAATATAGTTTTACAGTTACAGAGAGTGCAATAAAAAGTGCAAGGACCACAACAAAGTAGATTGAAAGAGCATGAATTCATCCCAAGCCTAGGAGAGGCACACTCAGCAGCCTTATAACAGGAGCAAAGAAGTTGATTCTTGAATTTGCTATGTGCTTTAATGCTTATATAACTTCTGCCTGATGTAATAGGGGAGAAGAGATAATGAGCGGAGTGGATGTTCCTGATGTTGACTGCTTTCCTGCTACAAAATGACGTATAGATGGGGGTTATTTTGTGATGAAGGCTGTGTTCACAACTCTCTGCAATTTTATGCAGTCTTGAACAGAGCAATTGCCTTATGAAGTTGTAATGCATCAGGGTAGGATGCGTTTTGTCCAAATGCACCACAGATGGTCTCATTGGACTAGGATACATGAGTAACTAGAATTGATTTTACAGATATTATACTTTGCCGCCGCAGTGATGAATAGCATGAATGTTTAGGGTGGTAAATCTGATGCTGATCAAGTGGAATATTTTGCTCTCAATGGGGTCAATCTTCTTGTGTTGCACCTGCTGGAATTGCATTTGTGCTTGTTAAATGCTAGAAAGAGGTTTTTGAGTCAGCTGGGGATTTACTTGCAGGAGCCATAATATTTATGTGGCTGCTTCCATTGAGTTCCATTCTGATCCGGTATTCTCTCCAGGATGTGTATGCTGATGTGCCTTATGATTATGCCACTAAATCTCAAGTAAAGCTGGCTACGTTTTCATACTTGGTATGGTCTTTGCTTGGCATTTTTGTTACGCACATATTAATTGCTGCTGATTAGGCCATGCTAACATGTTAACTTGATTCTGTGTAGTAGGAAATTGCAAATATAATTGAGCAATATGCAGTCAGCACCAATGTCCTCACCAGTTGCAAGACTGTCATAAGGATGGCGTCTTGATTGAAGGATCCAAAGACGCTGGTTAATTAAGTCAGAGACGCTTTAGCACTCAAATAGTCACTTGCATTGCTGAGGTTCCTCTTCACTATTGTCTGCAGTGATTTATGACAAAATGTGGCAGGGCTGCAAAGTTTTATCAGATCTGTTGGTTGTGGGATTGTTGAGTTTTATTGCATGTTGTAGTTTGTTGAAGCATCACTATATTGGCACCACATTTTTTAAGGTATGCTTAATGTTGCGCCTGGCAGGCCCTTCTACACTCATCGCTAAACGTGGTTATTTTTCTGATTTAATTGTACGGTAGACTGAGCATATGCCAGGCTACATGGTTACAAATTCAGGCTGCCATTTCTGCAGCTGTTCAATGCCTCGTTCTGAGGTGGTATGTTAGTTTTTAACTTGGTTGTCGAACCATGAGGATGGAAAGATTGCCATTGTAAATCAAAGAGCCACAATGTGGTCTTTTACGCCAATGTAGCGATGAGCACAACAAGCTAAAAACAGGACTCGTGCGGTCCTTAACTCCTGGAATTTTAAACTTTGACTTTCAAGGCCTTGAAAGTCCTTGGATTCATCATAGGTCCTTAAGTCCTTAAATTCACTTTTTATGATAAAAGTATTAATTCATGCAGAGTAATGTGCCTTTTTTTCATCAAGTTTATAATGGGTATTTTTATTATGTCGGGAAACATTGTTAGATATGTTTGCCAACGACGTTCCATGCAGGGGGGAGGAGCACTAAGACCCAGCCGAGTCAGACCACGTGCTGTCTGCACCGTGGAGGTTGTGGGCCTAGTGCCTGGAACTCTGGTGAGGTGACGGCTCTGGCCCGCTGATGGAGAGGCGAGGGTCGACGGAGTGGGTATGTGTGGGACTGACTGATCACCTTCTCAGATTTCTCTGAAAATCAGTGTCTACAAGTAACACAACCGAAATCCAACTCCAAATTCCAGTGGACATTTGGCTATAATACAAGCTATATCAATGGTTCATAACTTCAAAGGAACTGTGTTGAAAGTTGATATTTCTGCTGTGTTGTTTGTACCAGGTGCAAAACATGATTTTCAATCAAATCTCAGATGATTACCAGCCAACCTTCGTACTTTTAATTGGTACAGAATCAAATCATCCAATACCAAGCAATTCATATACAAGTTTCCGATAAACCATCAATGTCTGCTGGATTTTGGCCCTTGAAAATGAATTTTTTGGACCTTAAGTCATTGAAAAGTCCTTGAATTTATAGCTGTTCCATGTGTACGAACCCCGTAAAAACTAATATAGCCCTTCAGAACGAGGCATACATTAAGCATTGTTGAACAGCAGCAGAAATTTAGTGATGAGTGTAGAAGGGCCCTGCCAGATGTAAGTGTTGGGCACAGAAGAACAGACCTGGAAGCTACAAATGGAGTAGTTTCCTTAATAAGTTGGCAGCAAAGGTGAAAATGTAGCTGGTGTGGAGTCCTGTTAAAGATATGGAAATTGTGAAATTGACTGGAGACTGTTAGGGTGGATGGTGAGGATCAGAAAAGATCTGTTCGAACGGTAGATAGAGCACAGGTGTTGCAGAATAGATGAGATGTGGTCAAGGGCTCTGTCAATAGATGGAAATCAATGGGTCTGAGAAGATAAAAGATATCTGAGGCAAAAAAGAAGATATCAGAGGCAAACTTAGTAGCACAGGAGATGGAGAACTGAGAAACTGGCTTTATTTTAAATTGCGTAGCATCAGAGCAAATATAGCTAATATGGAGTTCTAACACTTTTAATGTAGCCTTGATAACCTGCGAGTGAAATTAAAATCCAGAAAGAGAAATGTCAGAGATGACTAGCCCTTATTTTAAACTTGCTTAATTGGGGTCACTGCAAAGTTAATGTGGTATCGATGTTATTCAGAACAGGCTTAGACTGATATGTGATGTGATTTGGTCTGATGTTTGAAAGGCTTTGCATGATTGAGGGTAGTGACAGCAACTGTCCTACCTGACTTCAGCAACTGGGGCAGTGCCACATGTTAATCTAATAACCCCTGCCCCCGTCACTTTAAGATTTTGACGACTGTGCACTGATATATTGTTCCCTGCATTATTGAGCTTAGTGACTCTTGAATAATTATTTAATGGCATCGAGTTTAATCTAAATATCACAACATTGTTTTTACCCTTCACAGGATGCAGAAAATGCGATCGTGCACATGGGAGGACAGTGGCTGGGAGGCCGGCAAATTCGAACAAACTGGGCAACACGTAAACCACCAGCTCCAAAAAGTGCACCAGAGAGTAGGTTTCTCAAATCTATATTATGTGAATAGCTTTTAAATTAAGCAGAATTTTATATTAAACTGAGGTGTTTTTCCATAAAATAAACTCTCAAAACAGTATATATAATTAATTTACAGGCAGTTAATTTTAAATTTATTTTACCATTTGTTAACTATTTGCAACCATTTTCACAAAACCCTCACATTTAGTGTACAGTTATGAAATATCCAGTTCAGATTCTTTTCAGAATGCGCAAAGAATATAGTGGTCATTTGAATACCTATCTTCTCAATCAATCAAAACTTTATTGTCATTCAGAAATACATCAGTAAATGCAATTCTAAATGAAATTTCATTGCCTCTGGCTCCCCGTGCAACACAAAAATAACAAGGGTAAAATGGTTAAAAAATAAAATTGCTAAAAAGATAAAATAGATAATGGTGGCAGCCCATTACATGGCATTCAAGAGTCTGGTAGCTCGGGGGAAGAAGCTGTTGCAACACCTGGCCGTTCTGCTCCTTGTGCTACGATATTCTTTGCCCGAGGGCAGCAGAGTGAAAAATGGTTATGTAATTATACATAAATTCATGTGATAGGAGCAGAATTAGGCCATACAGCCCATCAAGTCTACTCTGCCATTCAATTATGGATGATCTATCTTTCCCTCTGAACCCCATTCTCCTGCCTTCTCCCCATAACCCCAGACACCCATACTAATCAAGAACCTAATTATTCCTGGCATAAAAATATCCATTGACTTGGCTTTCACAGCCTTCTGTGACAATGAATTCCATAGATTCACCACCCTCTGACCAAAGAAATTCCTCCATCGCCTTCCTAAAGGAACGTCCTTTAATTCTGAGGTTATGACCTCGGGTCCTAGACTCTCCCACCAGTGGAAACATGCTCTCCACATCCACTCTATCCAGGCCTTTCACTAATCACCTTTCACATTGTCCTGTGTGAAGGTAAAGGACATTTAAAAATCTTCAGAAGGAATTATAAAATGTTGAGAGATGAGCAGCAAGCAACGTGGATTTAAGACAGTAATGGTATGGTCAGAGAAGGCTGGCGTGTTTTAAGGACATGGTCAAACTGTTGTAAAGCATGGTGAAAGTGGAAAAATAAGTTTACATTAAATGTGGGCAAAAAATGTGGCTCCATATTTAAGGAAGATGCAATGCTGTATTATCATGAATCAGACGGAGTTTTTTAAAATATTAAAACAGTGCTTGGTATTGTCAGCTGGTTTCCCATGGGTGTAAGAAAACTGCCTCTGTGGGCATCAACATACAAATTGAATGCAAGAATTTGGGCAAAGCAAGAGTGCAGGGCTGTTTTTTCATTGATGTCAAGATAATATCGCCACTTTTAAGTGACTGAGAGAGCGCATTGAACACATTGTGGAAAGAATCACCACAATTACTTGAGCAACAGATGGGCACATTGTGGACTATTGTATTATTTTGAATTTTCCATTTCACTGTGTTTTGGCTTTGCTCTGGCCTGGTGTTTTATAGTCAAACTGCACAGCACACTCATTGTAGATGTTGGGTGGGCTTTGGGTATTATGTAGAGTCACTTGATGCAAGATGCCCAGCCTCTGGTTTGACCTTGTAGTCACAGCATTAGTGTAGCTAGAAATGTAGCTTAAGCTGAATTTCAGATCAGTGGTCAGAACAATTTGTAAATGAGCCACATTGATTATGGATCATGTTAGTTCCTTATTATTGCTTCTAATATATGGGCAACATGTGTTTTTTTTCTTTTAGATGGTTCTAAGCAACTCAGATTTGAAGAAGTAGTTGGTCAGTCCAGTCCTTCAAATTGTACGGTTTACTGTGGAGGTATATCATCAGGTCTAACAGGTATGGGCCATGTTGAATAAATATTTGGCAACCAGACCCGTCTTCTAAAATATGTAGATATTAATATTGCTCTGCTTTTTACAATCTTTCAACTTTTAGAACAGCTTATGCGTCAGACTTTCTCTCCATTTGGACAAATTATGGAAATCAGAGTTTTTCCTGAGAAAGGATATTCCTTTGTCAGGTAGGCTTTGTTTGTTTTATCTAAATTATGGCTGTAATGTACCAAGTTAAAACGTCGTTTAATGCGTTTAAGCAGAAGTTGTTAATCTTACATTGCCGCTAGTTAATATTTTTTCCTTTTCAATCCTTATCAATAAGTTACAATATTTATCTCCATTTTGATTGACCATGCATTTTGGAAAAAAATATTAGTTTGCATTCTTGCTTTTTAAAAAAAAAGTTTCCAATTCAGACAACATAATTTTCAGATGTTTTCCTTCAGACTGCATTCACTCCAAAAAGGATCAGGAATGGCCATGGCTATCAAAGGGCCGAATGGCCTACTCCTGCACCTATTGTCTATCAGTTAAAAGTATCTGTTGAAACACTACTTGCATCTTTTTAGGCTCGCTGATGGAGAATGTTTTCTTGAACAATGCATCTCGAGAAAATGTGATTTTCCAGGAAATAATTTGTGAGATTACTATTTGTATTTTCGTATATACAGTGCCTTCCATAATGTTTGGGACAAAGACCCATCATTTATTTATTTTCCTCTGTGCTCCACAATTTGAGATTTGTAATAGAAAAAATCATGTGTGGTTAAAGTGCACATTGTCATAAAGGCCATTTTTACACATTTTGGTTTTACCATGTAAAAATTACAGCAGTATTTATACATAGACACCCCATTTCAGGGCACCATAATGTTTAGCACACAGCAATGTCATGTAAGTGAAAGTAGTCATGTTTAGTATTTGTTGCATATGCTATGACTGCTTGAAGTCTGCGATTCATGATCATCCCCAGTTGCTGGGTGTCTTCTCTGGTGATGCTCTGCCAGGCCTATATTGCAGCCATCTTTAGCTTAAGCTTGTTTTGGGACCTAGCCCCCTTCAGTTTTCTCTTCAGCATATAAAAGGCATGCTCAATTGGGTTCAGATCGGGTGATTGACTTGGCCATTCCAGAATTGCCCATTTTTTAGCTTTGAAAAACTCCTTTGTTACTTTAGCCGCCGGCCAATGGGTTGTGAGGAATTTGTTTGAACTTGAGCAGATCGGATGTGTCTCTGCGTTTCAGAATTCATTATGCTACTACCATCAGCAGTTGTATCATCAATGCAGATAAATGAGCCAGTAACTTCAGCAACCATATATGCCCAGGCCATAACACCCCTACCATCGTGTTTCACAGATGAGGTGGTATGCTCTGGATCTTGGGCAGTTCCATCTCTCCTCCATACTTTGCTCTTGCCATCACTCTGATACAAGTTAATCTTCATCTCATCTGTTCACAAGACCTTTTTCCAGAACTGTTGTTGATCTTTTAAGTAGTTCTTGGCAAACTGTAACCTGGCCATCCTACTTTTGCGGCTAACCAGTGGTTTGCATCATGCAGTGTAGCCTCTGTATTTCTGTTCATGAACTCTTCTGTGGACAGTGGTCATTGCCAAATCCACACATGACTCCTGAAAAGCGTTTCTGATCTGTCGGACAGGTGTTTTGGGAATTTTCTTTATTATAGAAAGAATTCTTATGTTATCAGCTGTGGACGTCTTCCTTGCCAGTCACTTTGCGATTAGTAAGTTCACCAGCGCTCTCTTCTTAATGATGTTCCAAACAGTTGATTTTGGTAAGCTGGTTTGGTTGATGTTTCTTAGTTCTAGTTTTCTAGTTTTATGCTAGTTTCTCAGTCTCATAATGGCTTCTTTGACTTTCATTGGCACAACTTTGGTCCTCATGTTGATAAACAGCAATAAAAGTTTCCAGAGGTGATGGAAAGACTGGGGGAAAGACTAGGTGCTGAGAGCTCTCTTATACCTGCATTAAGGAGGCAATTAAACACACCTGAGCAATTACAAACACCTGTGAAGCCGTGTGTCCCAAACATTATGGTGCCCTAAAATGGGGGACTATGTATAAACACTGCTGTAATTTCTACATGGTGAAACCAAAATGTATAAAAAATACCCTTTAATAAAATCTGATAATGTGCACTTTAACCACATGTGATTTTTTTTTTCTTATTACAAATCTCAAATTATGGAGTACAGATAATACAGGCAAATAAATAAATGATGGGGCTTTGTCCTAAACATTATGGAGTGCACTTTATTAGGGGTGTGCAAGCTTTTTGACATTGAACACCTGGGGCTTATGTGCCATGTGACTTGGTAGGAGCCATGTATCAAGTTTGGTTGGGTTGAACATTCCCATTACCTTGCACATCATTGAATTAACAGTTTTATGCACTCTGGCTTGTGTAGAACTGCCAGAATGGCCAGATTCCAACACTAGTTCTATATTCCTGCCAGCTAAATCTTGCAGATTTTTTAAGCTCCTAGATTGTCAGAAGTTCGAGAATATATACATGTTTATTCACGCACATATATAACTAATATTTTTGTTATTGTAGGTTTGGCACACATGATAGTGCTGCTCATGCTATTGTGTCAGTCAATGGAACAACTATTGAAGGCCACATAGTTAAATGCTATTGGGGTAAAGAAACTACTGATACTACCAACAAGTATCAACAGGTAATGTGATGTGTGGGATAACTTTTGCAACCAAGGAGAACCTCTGGCTTTTAATGGTGAGCATAAGCCCTAATATCTAGTACAATTATTGTTTTTATTCAGATGGAATTTGCTCAGCCCTGGGGTCAGTGGGGCCAGTGGTATGGCAATGCCCAGCAATATGGCCAGTATGTAGCCAATGGTTGGCAGGTGCCCCCTTACGGAATGTATGGCCAAACATGGAATCAACAAGGATTTGGAGTAGAGTAAGTAATGTACTGAACAAAGTTTAAGGTCAATTAACATTCTCGCATTTGTGGAGCGCTAGGCATATACAATAGATGATGATGGCACTTTGTCACGTACCTCATTAAGTACTGTGAAATTATTGTTTTTTGCACACAAGTGTCGCCACAAAGGCACCGCCGAAGTTATAAATCCCATCTAGGTCCCCCGTAGTTCTCGGCGGCACGGCCCGTCCACCTTGGCCTGACGGCATCCTCAGCCCAACTCCACCTGAGGCTCTGTCCCGGCCCAAGACCACCTCGAGGCTCTGTCCTGGCCCGTCCATGGCCTGACTCGACCTGGAGGCTCTGACATCAGCCCAGCAGGTCTCTTCTCGGCAAGAGCTGGATATGTTATCTTGTGGGTTTTGTGAGAAAATTTGTTTGGTATGTTTACCCAACACCCTACCCGATCATCTTGAGGCATTTTCATAATTATACAATCCGTGCACTTTTTCGGATGTTTCCATTTTAAGTTGCAAAAATAATTACATGTGTTTTTTCTTTGCAGCCAGCCTCCATCTACAACTGCCTGGGTAGGTGGATTTGGTGCTCAGCCACCCCAAGGACAGGGTACTGCTGTTATACCTAATCAGGCTGGCTTTGGAATGGCAGGTTACCAGACACAGTGAGCGGGGACTCATTCTGTTTACCTCAAGCAAAGAGGAGCCCAGATTTTTCTAATGACATCAATGTTCACTGACACCATGAACAAAATATAGACTATTTATTTTAGAGCTGAATATTTTAAAAAATTATATCGCAGCTGAGCTCATGGTGGAGGATGTGAAGTATTTCCCAGTTCCTTTTTGCTCTGGGATGGGGAGGGTCTGGGGGAGGTGGGAATATATAATCTGTTAATTGGTTTTTGAAGAGCGAAGTAATCGAGAATGATGAATTTATTTTGAAAATGAAGTGCTTTTCTGTCTGAATTTAAAAATAAATGCAGTGTTAGTGGGAAAATGTCAACAAGACTTTTGACAATCTTTTTTAATTTGAACATTCCTCAATATTAATTACATACTGTTATAAAAGGGATTTTTAATGCCTTGTATCCTGAAACCTGGCTTAATATTCAGTGACCACAAGAAAGGTGAATTTCTCATTGCCACAGACCGACTGGCTGTTTTATCGGAAAATTTCTAAATCTGGAAGTGCCAGTGCACTGACAAAGATCAAGGTGCCTCAAGTTTAATTTCAACTTTCAGCAAGGAGTTGGTTCTGTAGCTTCAGCATCTAACGCATGGAAGAAGCAGCCGCTGGTGGAAGCAACATTTAAAAAAATAATGGGTTGCACTACACTCTAAACATCATCAGGAAACTATAAAAGGGAGCACTGGCAATATTTGGACTGCTGGCATCCCTTGCACTGTTTTGGTTATATTAGAGGAGTACTCTACATACGTGCATACATCTGCGGAAAGGGGTTTAGAGTGTAGGTTACATGTGTAAATAGCTATATAAAGAACATTTAATACGGATAATTTTCAAAGCATGTCCTCCTGTATAGATTTCACAATTAACTACTTTGTTTCGATTAGCTATTAAAAGATAAAAGTAATTCATTTGTACAGAACCCATGTAGCCAGTTGCCCAGAATATGCAGTGTATGGCTGTTTCATAAGAGTATGTTAATATATCTTCCCTACTACAGTAACGTGGTATGTAAAATTATACAAAGTAAACTTCAAACTGAAGCCTTAAATTTTATTTCTTCATGCAACTTAGTGACATATAGATTAGTTTCAGTGCTTTTTTTTTAGTTTTAATTCTGTTGCTGTGCTTTGTTAAAACCATTAAGATTTTTGAATCATAAAATTAACGCAAGGTTGAATATTTTCTTCAGGCTGTCTGCACTGGAGTGTTTTAAGTCTAAACTTAACAATGTAAAATGTAAAATCATGTCAAAACCAACTGTTTCATTTTAACAGTAAGATGTGCCATTTGTTAATTGCTGGTGCAGTGTAAAAATCTGTGCCATTTATAAAACTTAATTTTAAGGATATTTTTGAGTGGTTGCATGTTGGTGCGATTCACTTTGTAAACAAAAGGCTTGTTCATTTGAGTGTTAGGTGTGGAATGGGTGGATTATGAATACATGCAGAAAATGACAATGTTGTGTCTAGATTACTTTGTTCTGTATTTAAAAATAAAATGATTTTAAAACAATTTTATCATGTCCAGTTAGATTGTCTTGCTTATATGGGGTTAGCCACTTTTAATGATTGCATGGTCTAACCTGCATTAATCATGAAAGTTGCTTTAAAAATCATTGGAAACTTTATGGGTTTAATCCCTTCCATCTGATCATTAAACTTTCATTTGAATAGACGTTGCCACCTTTTTCAAAAAGTGACTGTCAGCATGGAATTGTCCCATCAAAGCACATTGGATCATCTGCCATCAGAAATGAGAAACACTTATTTTTGGTGCTCTTAGGTTTGAGTATCTTTAAAAGAGACCACCTTATGCAGCACCCAATTCATGCTGATGGCAATGCTGCTGTATTATTGCAGTTTGGTTGTGGTCAATTTATTTTGCATTGCGAAATATTGAAACGCTCTTTGATACTTGAAGGCAAGATGAATGAATGGAAATGGTAAATTTAGTATAATATACAGATATAGGAACTATTGATTTTGTTGAGTATTATTTTATGTTTGGATTTTTAGAAGTAGAGCACAGAAATAGGTCCGTCAGTGAGACGGCACCAACCATCAAGTACACATTTGCAATTGTCCTGCCTTTGTTCTCACCATATTCCCATCTGTTCTTGCCGCCCTCTTCATGTGTGTGTTCTCCCCCCCCCCCCCCCCCCCCCCCCCCCCCCCCGCCAACCTAATTTCACCACTCACCAGCACATGTGGTTATTTGTAGAAACTAATTAAACTGTCATCAGGATGTTGGAGGAAAGCACTGTACCTGGGCGAAACCGATAAGGCCACAGAGAGCATATGAAGTCCATACTGATTGCACCAGAGGTCTGGATTGAACCTGGGTCACTGGAGCTTGGAGGCAGTAGCTCCACTAGCTTCATAACTAAATGGCTGAGATTTATCAAGAACTTAATAAATCATGCCTATATCTCCAATGACGGAATAACGATTAATACTCCATTCGTTTTCATATTTTTTCATTATTTATCTCTATCTTTTCTTACTTTATACAAAATAATTTAAAAAAGCGTATAGAAGCATATAGTCCTAAATCTCAATATTAGTAATATTATTATTATTAATATTATGAAAGTATTTAATGATGTATTTTCATTTATGTAAAATTGCAATTTTCATACATATGTTTCTATAATAACAAATATCAAAAAAAGAACTACAGCATATACAATACGATTGAACTTTATTTATCCCCAGGATCTGCCAACAGTTATAAAATAAATACAACCAAATATTAATCAAGAATATTTAAAAAGCTGTGCTTTATTTAACTATTTGAAACTGCAGTAGTTCCGTTTATTTAAGAGGCACTTTTTTTCCCCTTTAGTCCCATTCCCACATAACAGCACATTGTGCATAAGTATTATCAAATGCATTACTGCTGTTTTGGTAAAATTGCGCTGCTTTTTTTTTCTGAAATGGGGTGCTGGTAATCACAAAGTCTAGCTTTTTGGCGTACTAACACAGCATTTAAAATACCCTAAAATAACATAATTTTCAAGTCTTGTCTAATACCTACCGTAGAATACATTGAATAAAATTTAAAAGACACAAGAAGGAAAGCAGTTTTAACTCTGCTTCTGTAGAAAGTATTCCCTTTCTATAGAAAACCATTGTTTTGCAGTGATTAGGAAATTTATCAACATTTGTAAAAAATAGTAGATTATTTAACCCTTAAGTCTTTCAATTAGATTGTGCTGGTTTGTATCAATTCTGTAGTCCTCAATCTTAATTGTGGCAGTTTCACTTATCCCATCTTTTATATTTCATACCAATAAAAAAAATCTGTCACTGATGGTCTATGATACTTGTAGATGCAATTGACAATAGATGTTAATTGTTATGCAAGGTAACAACCACAACTTTATAGCTGTCAATTGTTAAAGGCATTGTTCAATTGCTGTTTTTGTTTACAACTGGATAACGTAGCTAGTTTTATATGTAAGACCGTGGTAATTGTGCAGAGCTTTCTATATTATCTGCTTTTGATTTCGTAATCACACCTATTTTTCCCAGTTAGCTTTTGCATATAGGAATATGACTCGCCTTATCTCATCATTCATTGTTCATAGGTGCATTTGCTTGGACATTTCTAATTTTCAATGGCTAGTTAATGATAGAAATATGAATATCTCAACATCTGTGTATAGTAGGAATGTTTATTTCTTGGATTTGTGTTTACAACTTTCTGGCTTACAAACTCAAGCTATTGAACCTCCATTTTTGTATATTTTCAAGCACGTTTCATCTATTTACTTTCTGTCAAATTGTTCTGTTTTCTCTAATGAAGATGAAAACGTTGACCCATCATCCTTGTATTTTTGGGGTGGATTATAGAAGAGTTTCATAGTTGCGCTGTTCTTTGAGGATAAATGTTTCCCAATTATACTGTTGAATAGTTTGGCACCAATTATTTGTCATAACCTTTTTGAATTTTCCATCGAATATTTTCCATCTATCCAACTGAATATCATTTCTAATGTCTTAATTAAGTTATCATTCAACTTCCAATATTTTGGGGAATATCATTCAACATATTCTCTAGGTGATCAGATGAATTGGGGATTTACTTTAAGGTAATGTATACTGTATTAAGGTGGGGCTCATTGGAGAAAATGCCAGTGATCCATCTGGGTTCTGCATTAAATAATGAATCACAACTTCCAAATAAGTTTCAATTACGATGATTAATATTTAAAAATAAAACCAAATGAAAATAACACATTTTGGTTTGCTTTTTATACGATGATAGTTATCGTCACGACATTCAGATGAAAGCTGGAAACTGGTGTTGATTTTATTTTTCCGATGTTGGGTGTCACCCGCAGTGTTATTCTGCAAGTTGATTGCATTATTTCAGTTTATTGTGTGAGCTGTAAAATGACATTACATGGACTTGGTATGTAGTTGTCTGAAGTTTAAGATAAGCATGTGATTTTCCTACTTCTGGCACAGCATGCGCTTGCAGGTGACAGAGGTAAAGTTTTAAAATGTTCGTAATGGCTCCTTGGTAAAAAGCATAACATCTCCATCAATTCATGAGAATTCCTGGCCTTTGACTTCAAAATGAAGGGCCATTAACAATGGCATTGACCACCAAGAATCAATTATGGATACAGACGACTTAAGTACATTGGAAAGAGTGCAGCATCTCCCAAACCATCCTCCTTCTAGAGTCTGTGGATCTGACAGAATCTGTGGAGGGAAAAGACAGACCATTTCAGGTTGGGGCACATCCATCACGAGACACAAGAAACTACAGATGCTGGAATCTTGAGCAAATACTAAACTGCTAGAGGAACTCTGGGCCAGGTAGCATCTGCGGCAGGAATGGACAAATGATGTTTTGGGTCAGGATGCTTCTTCAGACTTATTAGGCAATTTGAAACCCACAGAACTGGCGTAGAAGTGAAATAAAAATATGAAATACCGGAAATGTTCAGTAGTTCAGGCCACATCGGTTGGAAAATAAATAACTTAATAAAACTTTCAGTTGTACAATTCCTTTTACAAGCAGAGCTCTTAATTTCCAATTAGACTGGTTGTAATGTAGGAAGCTCCTCAGATATTTGCACAATGTAATCTTCATCAAACGGCCAATTGAGATGAAATAGATTATCTGTTTAGTGAAAATACAAATGTTTGCAGAATGCAAGTATCAAGATTATGTGATCCTATTAAAGTTTCATGCAAAATGTTAGATTGCCTTCATTGTACGTCTCTCAAATATCGATGCCATCTTCCTCTCATTTTGCCCAGCCTTTTTGAAAAGTAGCTTTCCTCTATTATTGTTTCTATATTTCTGGGTTAAATTGCTCTTTTTTAGAATTTATGCATTAACGCCAAGTTTGATGAATTGAAGATGCTTCTTCATTTTTCTGTTTTTCTTTTTAAGTCTGCCAATTTTATTTGCTCGGAGCAATAGCTCGTAGCAAACTACTTGGTACAAATGGGTCTGAATATAATAGAAGGAAGTGATCCATTACAACATGCAAGTAAATACAGCAATGTTGGAGGAAAGAATTGAATAAGATATGACACAACAAAACTTTTTATTGACTCTTGATTTGAACACATAAAGAAGATGTGAAATGAAATGGGTTTTTGATGAGAATTCATTCAGAAATAGTTTTAGGTTAGCTTTTCTGCAACACAGTAGTTCCCCGTTATTGTGCTGCAGAAAAGGACACAGAAAGGATATCCATGCATATGATTAAAGGGGTACAATACCAGCTCATGTTGTCATGGCAGCATGGACAATGAAGCCAACATACTCAATGAAACTGGAGTAAAAGATGCCGGTGCAGTCTTCGATCACTGAAACCAACACATTTAGATTAGTTATAAAGTACAAATATATCACTACCTGCATATTTTAATTGATCTAATTTTTTCCTCAATTCTCTCCATTCCATGGCAGAAAGAATAAAAGGCACTGCCTGAGAAAATTGAAATTCCTTCCGAAATGCAATTTCTTCAGTTTTTGACACATGTTTTGTAATTGTGTTTTCTATACCTATGTTGTGATATATGGATATGGAAAGGCTATACCCATGTTAGCGCAATAGCTGCAGTGAATGGAAGAATGTGTGAACAAAGCTTAAATGTTCAGAGTCAATTAAGTAAAATTACTTTCTACTTTAGATTATTCTCATTAAACATTAACCAATGCGCCTAATCCAGATTCTAACATTCCTTTTGAGGCAGAATAAAGCTGTGGACTGTTTATCTATAATGGAATGTTCACCTAGTCCAATAATAAAGAAAAAATCAATCCTAAATACAAAAAAAAATTCAAATGTATCAGTAATCTTAGCCATCCCACTTTACAACTCTCCACCTTGCTGGATTCCCAACAGATTTTCCCACTGCTTCATATCCAGAATATGGTTCCTTCATATTGGCTGCTGGTCAGCGAAAGAAAATAATTGGCATCTTTATTTTGCACTGATTATATCACCAGATGCTCCAGGATAGCTCCATAGCCAGTGGATTTGTTTTTGCAGTGTAGCCATTACAATCATAGACAAGTAGACCAGCTTATTTATGTAGAGCATGATCCTTTAGGTATAAGATAACACTAGTTAATATATTTGGTGCCTGTTTCAAAAGTTGCTCCGGACTGTAGATGGGTTCTGTGCTTTCTCTGATCATGTGCTTACAATCCAAATCTCTTGGGATATCATTTTTTTTCACCTTAAAAATGAAAGTGCTACAGCCAAAAAATCTTTGTTGCAGGCTTATTTGATTGTTCAGAAATCCATGCTTCTGTTATTGTTCAATCCACCGAGGGAGTGAACGCACACGCATTGGATTCCAATGTACCAAGTTTGGGTCATCAAGAAAGATTGATCATGACATAGTTAAAATAAAGTATCTGTCGACCCTTGTCTGGAAAAAGCTGGCAATAATATCCTACTGATATAACAACATCAATTCCTGTCAGGCAGCTGCTCAAAGAAATTTCAGACATCTGGCAACAGAAATGTTATCAAGTTGACCGAGATGCCAATCACACAGGGAAATTCCCATAGACAGCAAAATGGTAGGCCGGCCCAGTGCCGCAGCTGGTAGAGCTGCTGGCTCACGGAGCGAGAGACGTGGGTTTGATCCCGACTGCGTGCTGTCGGTGTGGTGTTTGTACGTTCTCGCTGTGACTGCGTGGGTTTCATTCGGGTGCTCCGGTTTCCTCCCACAGCCCAACGACATGCTGGTTTGTAGGTTCATTGGTCTCTGTAAATCGCTCCTAGTGTGTAGGGAATGGATGTGAAAGTGAGATAACAGAACTAGTGTGAATAGATGGTCAGAATTAATTTGGTGCACCGAAGGACCCGTTTCAATGCTGTACCGCTGAACTAAACAAAATTAACCTAAATCACAAAGTAAAATGGACGAATTGTTAACAAATGCTTACATTTATTTTAAAGCTGAATATAAAACAAATTCATGCGCATGAAACTAAAACACACTGAAATATCCATATATCTCCAAAACCAATAAACTATATTAAAATACATTGTATTTTGAAATATATTTCTGATGGTTTTGTAATTCACATATACACAATTATCTTTTTAGAGACCAGTGGCTTCATTAAACAGCAATTAAGGCTCAGCACAGCATTAGAAAATAGACAATAGGTGCAGGAGTAAGCCATTCGGCCCTTAGAGCTCTGCCCTCTGAGACCGAGAATTCCACAGACTCACCACTCTCTGAGAAAAAGTGTTTCCTCGTCTCTGTTCTAAATGGCTTACTCCTTATTCTTAAACTGTGGCCCCTGGTTCTGGTCTCCCCCAACATGTTTCCTGCCTCTAGCGTGTCCAAGCCCTTAACAATCTTATATGTTTCAATAAGATTCCCTCTCATCCTTCTAAACTCCAGAGTGTACAAGCCCAGCTGTTCCTATCTCTCAGCATATGACAGTCCCGCCATCCCGGGAATTAACCTTGTAAACCTACGCTGCACTTCCTCAATAGCAAGAATGTCCTTCCTCAAATTAGGGGACCAAAAGTGCACGCAATACTCCAGGTGTGGTCTCACTAGGGCTCTGTACAACTGCAGAAGGACCTCTTTGCTCCTATACATTAAAGACTGGCATGCACCTCATGCAACAAAATTAAATATTTGAATGTTGATTATGCTTCAAAGTGCTAAAATAGCGCACCCTGGGGGTGGACAAAGAATTATTGATAGAAACTTGATTATTTCTGCAATTAAATGTTTTGTGTATAGCAGCAGCACAAGGTAACAAGCGGGAGTGTGAGGTTAGACCTCACTACCCTTGGAAAATGCGTGGCCATATGTCAGGTTTCTATCGATGTGCCACTTATCCCACTAATAATTTATGTTCTTTGGATTTTGTGTCCTTTAATGTGCGTAATTTGGATTTATAATTTTGTACACTAGAATGCTTATGGTGCTGCACATTTTCTAAACATTTACACAAGTACACCAACAAATCAGTTTCAATTTACTGACCTGATTTACATTTTAAATACATTTTCCTTTATTATCATATGTGACATTGCAACCATGGAAACATAACACACCTATCATCATCGTGTTTTAATCAAGGTTGTGGATGTCTGCAGCATACGGTTGTAGGTTTTATTCAATTGTTTTGATCTGGTATGAAAGGAAATGTTGTTTTAAATCCACTTATGTTGATATTTTGAAAACTGTCACAAGTTTGTTATTTCATTTTGGGAGTTGTGTTTTTGTCCAAGATAATTGTCAATGCATGTCTATATACTTCATGGATTATTACTAATAACCATCAATAACAGAAAGATGCTGGTTGATCCTCTATCTGTCTTGGTAATATTGTCTGAGAATTCCAATTAAAGTTTTAATAGAATATAAATGTGGATAACCTCCATTGTGATATAATTCATATTCTCTGTGCATTGATATTTAATTATAAAAACATGTAAGCACTATGAATCTTATGACATAGAGGATACAAGCTTATTATTTGCCCAAGATTCAGATTTTGAAGATTATCAATTATTCTCACTACAGGATGATTTATGAAAAAATAGATATTTTGGAAGCAGAGTTAGTGTTAAAGAAAAATGAAAGTAATGTTATTAGCAACGTGCTGATATGTTGTTACATAAGTTAAAAATAGATCTTTAAAAGACCCATGAAAAAAGATTTTTGAAATGACTTAACAGCTGTTTAATGTTCTGACTTGTGCCATTGTTCCGTGAGCTGAGCATGCCTGAACTAGTCCATCAAAACTACAAAATGCCTTGAAGTGTTTTAAGCCACCAGATCATCAGTATTTTGCACAATGACACATTTAGAACGATTTTAAAAGACATTGAATTAAACATTGTTTTAATTAAAAATTAACATTTGTTTTAACTGTACAGTGTGGTGATGGGAATATCATACGTTCTTGAAATTTGTTTAAGAATATGCAAGACAATCAACACAACTATATTAAGCCATGGCACTGAAACCACAAAGGACATTTTACAGAAACTACCAAGTGTTCTGAGTTCTGAAGCAAGTTTCTGCTTGAAAGAGGAAGTGAACTCCAGCAATGGAATCATGTGTTACATTCTTCTAATTTTGTGTTACTTCAGAACTCTGATTTAGAAATATTCATAGCAAAATGGCATTTAAAGGTAATTTCAGTTGATATAATAATCAAGGTCCTACATAGCCAAACGTGTATGAACTCAATAGATTTACATGTCACAGTAAGTCAAAAGAATTAGATCTGATTAAATGAGATAGTCATTTAACCAGAAATAAAGCAAGATTGCAGCCGGTTTATTAAAATGTGACCAAAGGAGATACAATGATAAGTTGGAGGCACGAGAAACTAGATGCTGGAATTTATACCAAAGCAAAAAGGAGCAGCAGGAAGAACTCAGTGGGTCAAACAGCATATGTGGAGGGAATTGGACAGTCAACATTTTGAGTTGAGTATGTTCTTTTTTTATGACTGGTATTTTTAGGGCTATAATAAGTTTAGCTTCATGATAACTGTAAAGTGGGTTTCACTTGTTTCAAAATGTTTCACTTGACTTTGTTCTATATATTTTCAATATTATCAGAATTAAAAAATGTAGTATAGAATCGTGTGAGCACTGAAATTAAAGATTTTAAATCTGCTCTAACAAGAAATTCTTATTCTGCTATTTCTTGCCGTCCATCCCTAATTTTGCATGAGCTGGGAAGGCACTTTAGGGGTCAACCATATTAATAGATCTGTAGTAACATTAGCTGGAGTGGATAAGGATGGCAAATATCCTTCCTGGAAGAACACTGGTAAACTAGGTTTGTTTTTACATTCTTACCATTGGTGAGACTTTTTAAAAAGATACAGAGTGATTCGATAGTTCACATTTAATTTAAAATTGTAGATGCTGTGTTTTGGATCAATGGTCTATGCCGCAAGATCTAGCCCAGTAACCTAACTGTGCAACTGTTATATTTTCTGCCTTCCAAATTCTCTCAAAAAAGTTTCTGCTGTCCATTTCTTGCTCTCCATCTATGCTCCAAATTCAAAGCCAACTTCTCCAGAAGTAGTCCGAGTGCTCAGGGATATATGGTAAGTTTTGATGTCAGTGTGTGTGTGCTACATGGAACGTTCAAGAGAATTGATTCGAGAGATGAAGTCTCAATCTGCTCCATTATGCATCTCTCCAAGGAAATGTATATTCTTTCCCTTAAGCCAGATGGACACAAAATGCTGGAGTAACTCAGCGGGACAGGCAGAATCTCTGGACAGAAGGTATGGGTGATGTTTTGGGTCGAGACTCCCTTCCAAATCTCTAGACTCCATCTTCCATGGCTTTCAGTCTGAAGAAGGACTTTGACCCAAAATGTCACCCATTCCTTCTCTCCAGAGATGCTGCCTGTCCCGTTGAGTTACACCAGCATTTTGTGTCTATCTTCGGTTCCATCCTACACGTATCTCGTTGAACAGCAGGTTAAAGATTTCTACGAAGCTCATATATTATAGGTATTATATTACCCATGGGAGGGCACGGAGTGCTTGAGTAGCTCAGCGGGTCAAGTAGCATCTCAGGAGAACATCCCATGTTACCCACGTTATACATAGTAACCTGAAACCAATTATGAGTGCAATTATCATTGGTATAATTTTGCATAAACCTAACTCAAACTTACAATTTAGCTTCCTTTGCCAATGCTATCATTAATGTTGCTTCTTTGCAGCCTTTGCACTCCCAAAGACATGATCTAAATGATGCTACCAATAGATTTTGGAACTCCTAAAAGAACATGTGTACGGGATGTAAAATAATTAAATTTACTCTAATTTGTTTTTGTTTTCATTATCAATCCTAGTGCCAATAACTCAAAATGTTCAACTCCTGACAACAAGTTATGCTAATATGATGACAATTAATGCCCATGATATTAAGTGGCCAGCCATCAATTCTTTGTTTCCTTTTACCATGAGCCAGCAATGCTGTGTGATAGCTGCTTAAAAGAACCATACAGTTACGCTGAGGCCACACTCCTCAATTGATTCCACTTTTTAACATTGATCAGAGTATTCTCACAATAAGACGGACAATCTTATTTCCCTGTCTGTACCTAAACAGGTTCCTTTCCGGCATCTATTTCTTAATGGTGCTTGAACATTACTTATCCACGAGCAGCTTGTAAGTTAATACATGCCGGTAAAGCACATTCTAAAGTGGATATAAAAAACACCTTATAGAAATAAGTTATTTTTTCTTCTTGTTAACACGTGTTCGGAAGGGTTATATTAACTGAAAACAGATCAGAAACATGACCTTTACCACACTAGCCTCTAATATTTAGCACACAGACACCAAACAAATGACTGACAAATCCAGAATGGAATGGAACATCGGATAATTGCATTGAGTATCAAAAATCTATTTTTAATGTGTTTAGTGTTATAATGGAAACAGGCTATAACAGTAGGTCAGGAGGTTATCACTGGGACATCTCACACCACATGCATAGTATGTAATCAAGCATGGGGCTTATTCCTACAGAGAGAAAATTGAAAAGTAAAAAGTTTTGGTAAAGCTTTAGTTAGCTCACATTGAGTGCTACGTTATAAAAGGAAATTGAGATGGTGGAGAAGCTATAAATATATTTTACAAAGATAATACCAAAATGTCTTGCCTATCAGGAAAATGTGAACAAACGTTGTCTCTTTTGAATGAATGAATAAGTTTTTTGGCCAAGTACAGTATGCACACATACAAGGAATTTGCCTTGGTGCTCCGCTCGCAAGTAACAACATGACATACAGTAAACAATTAAGAATAAAACATGAAACATTAAAACATTAAGAATAAAACATGAAACATTAAAACATTAAGAATAAAACATTTTAGTTTGAACATGTGAATGAAATAAAGCACCAGAGCAAAAGGAGGCTACAGATTTTTGGTTATTGAGTAGAGCTACTGCTCGTGGAAAAGTGAAGTTTTCCCTCTTCAGTTTTCCCTCAGAAAGTGAAGATTGAGGGTGACTTAACAGGGATCTTTAGAATTTGACGGGTTTTATTTGATTAGACTCAGAGTACCTCTGTGGAAGTAGTCTTCTAAAGCTTCCTCCACCATTCAATGAGAGCATGGCTGATCTGAACACTAGTTTTCACTTTTCTTACTAGCTTCCATTACTCTTAATTCACCCAGAGTGTAAACATCTATTTTATCTTTGAACATTCCCACCGACTTACAGCTTTCAGTGGTAGAAAATTATGAAGATTCATAACCTTTTGAAAGATTAGTTTCCTTAAATGGTGGATCCCTACATCAGAAGAAACAACCTCTTGATATCTATTGTTAACCCTTCATAGGATCTTGTTTCAATTGGATCATCTCTCTTTTTTTAAACTCCAGAAAATATAGCTAATTTTAACTATTCCTCAAAAGCTAACACCTTCATTCTTCAACACCTTCATAATTCAACATCTACTTCAAGGCAGATATATTGTTCTGTAAATACGTTGACCAATGTTGTGTGCAGTAACCTGGCTGTGATCATGGAATTGAGCTGAGTTGCAGAAAGAACCATATGATAAATTCCCCACTTTTGAATTCTACCTTTTGGGTAATGAATGTTAACATTATATTCAGACCCAGTCTGAAGAATGGTTCATATCCATGTTCTCCAGAGATGTTGTCTGACCTTTGTGTCATTTTGTGTATTAACCAGCATCTGCAGTTCCTTGTTTCTATAAAGCTCACGGGGATTTCAGCTGAAACTTCTTTACTCACTGGGTAGTGAGGAAATGAAATAATTTATAACATCTTCTTCTTCTTCCGTGTGGCGTGCACAGCCTAAAGTTGTAGGACAACTTGTTCTATTTGATCTTCTGTTTGTGCACGTCGAGTTGATTGCATTAGTCGAAACAGGGCGGACCACGTGAAGGTTGCAATCTTCCACCCCCATTTATAACATGAAACCGTTTTAGTGATCAGCAGAGATACATTTAAGGGGAAACTGGATAGATAAATAATGGAGAATTGAATAGAAGTCTGAAGAAGCGTCCTGACCAAATAAAAAAAAAACGCCTATCCAAGTCCTCCTGGAGAGGCTGTCTGACCCGCTGAGTTTCTCCAACACTTTGAATTTTCCTTTGAAAAGAAGGTTAAGTGGTATTTTTTTCACTTTTCAGGACTTGGACTTCGCTGGCATTTGATTGCCCTCGATAGATGCCCTCGCGTGGAACCACTGCAAACTATCTGGTGAAGGCAGATGCGGAGGAGAGCAGAAACACCAGCTCATTGATGGACTCGGGGCGAATGGACATCTGCCTCGCGGTCTACACTATGCACAACTACCAAAGAATGACTAATTGCAATTACACGTTGCCAACTCCCATCTTGGATAGAGGCTGGTTTCTTTGCACAACTTACCCCAGGATCACTCATTAGAGTATTTCAAGTGGTTTTTACTTTAGAGAAAGCGCATCCTCCCAGATGCCTGGCCTTCTGGAAGAAACCGGCACAGGGTAGTGGGGTTCGTGCACAGAAAGAGGAAGATGAATGGACATGCTCTCAGGCACTTGATCTCATGACAGTCTCGCATTTCCTTTCTTTGATCTGCCTCTCTCTCTCTCTCTCTCTCTCTCTCTCTTCCTGTTCTTTCAGTAGCAGCCGGGGTGTCAATGAATTGCGAGGGCTGAACCTGTGATGCGTTGGGAGTTAAGGAAGCCCCTGTCACTTGCCGGCTGAGGGGAGGAGGAAGATGCACACTTTTGCGCTTCAGTGACTCGAGCCGCAGATCAAGAGAGGGACGGGAGAAGAGAGGGGAGGAAGGAGCACCGTCCCGGGGCCGGGACCATGTTCATGTCCAAGGCTGTCAGCCGGCTCAGCCGCAAGCGGCCGCCGTCAGGTAGGTGCCAGCGTCCGGGCGCTGCAGCCCCAGCCCGGCTCCCGGGGCTCCTGTCAGCGGCTGGGCGGCTGATGCGCCCCGTCCCCCCTCACCCCAGCCCGCCCGGGACACGGCCGCCCCCTCACCCCCACCCTGCAGCCCCCTTCCCCGCGGCGCTGCCTCGGTGAGTTGAGTCGGGGGCTGCCCCTGCAGCCAGAGTCTCCCCCCCGGGCACGCAAGCTGCGAGGGCGGAGGCTCCAGCGGAGAGCAGCCGCTGCCAACTCCCTCCCAACACTTGACGGGCTCCAGCCGCTGAACTTCATGCGCCCACTCCCCCGCCCCGTCATGTGCACGGAGCCGGCGAGCTTCCTGACTGACTCCCCGGAAAGAAAAGAAAGGATTTACTTAAACATTGAGGGGCAGTTTTCTGTGCACTTAAAAAAAAACGGACTAGTGTTAACATGGGAAGAGGAGTTTGCTATCACTTGGTTTAAAAGTAATCGTTGTAACAAATACTTTCCCCCCAAAACAATACAGTTTGGGGAGACAAAATGCATTCATATGCACAGTTAATCCCCAGCAGTTTTGTGTTGCTTTTTGTTGTGAGATCACAGCTAGACCTGTCCCACCATGTGGACAGACACACTGAGCGAACAGCCATTTTAAACTGACTTGACTGATTGATTCTGTGATGAAAGTGGTTCCTTCAAAAAAACTTGGGCTCTGGGCAACTCGTTCTTTGGGAACCAAATGTGCAGCTGTCGCATCATAGTCACAGAGTGAAAAGGGCAATCGGCCTGTTTTGCATTAGCAGGCTCCTTAATGAGTACACCAGCCACCAGCCCTTAACGGTTATGCTTTTTACTGATGAAGATTATTTGATTAATACATCGCTTCATCCCAAACTGCTCAAGCAGCGATAGACCGCATTGAGTGAATGTGCTGCCATCACTCAAGTATGGAAAGAGTAACCATGTATTTCCACATTTCATGCCTGTTTTCACCATTTGTAGCATAAACCATGTCCCTCGAATTTATAGGTTTTTTTGGGTGTCACATTTGATTGAATAATAAAATATGTAGATTTAGTTCGGTTTGATCATTTGCATCCAGTTTATGTATAATTATAAAGTAACGTTGCTCAGCATTTAGGCTTGAGGAATCAATAAGGACACTCCTGTATGTAGCACTGTGATGGTACAAATAACAAATGTGGCAAAATAAAGTGTACATACATGGAACTGCAGTTGCAGGTTTACAAAAAAAAAAGACACAAAGCGCTGGGGTAACTCAACATGTCAGGCAGAATCTCTGGAGAACGTGGACAGATGATGTTTTCGGTTGGTACCCTTCAGATTGATTGTAAGGGGGGGGGGGGGGGAGAAGGCTGGAAGAGCTAATGGGGCAGGACAAAGCATGTAGGAAGGAACTGCAAATGCTGGTTTACACCGAAGATAGACACAAAATGCTGGAGTAACTCAGCGGGACAGGCAGCATCTCTGGAGAGAAAGTATAGGTGACGTTTTGGGTCGAGACCCTTCTTCAGACGCTTTTCCTGAAGACCTTCTTTTGAAGAAGGGTCTTGACCCGAAACGTCACCTATTCCTTCTACCCAGAGAAGCTGCCTGTCCCGCTGAGTTACTCCAGCATTCGGTGTCTATCTACAGGAAAAAGTCTGGCATGTCATAGGTTGATACAGGCGAGGGGGGGGTTTTGATAGGCAGATGGTGGACAAAGGCCTGGGATGAAATGACAGAAGGTGTGAGACAAAAGGATTGAAGAGTTTCTAATTGGGAAGGAATGTGGTTGGAAGGGGATGGAGGGGCTGGGGGGCGGAAAGGGTCAAGTCCAGACGGGGCACAGCAGAGGGGGGGGGGGGGGGGGGGGGTGGTTGTTTGTTAAAGAGGTTAGTTAAAGAGAACATGCTGTTTCGTTTTGCTCTCCATTCAATAAACCATAGAGTTGAGTTTGAAATCAAATGTTTTAATTCAAGATAGTGCAAAATAAAAATATTGAACGTTTTATTGAATCCTAAATTCTGTTTCAAATACTAAATTATAATTTTCTTTGGGATAGTGTTATTTCATCGTATTACTACATCATTGTACATTCAGGAAAGATGAATTGAAGTTCCCTCTTTTGATGCAATTTGTTTTTTGTAAATTAGCACACACTATAAAAATGGAGAAAATCCAAAACCATTAGCCTTCTGTTGTTAAAGCTAAAGCCCTGCTTAAATTTCAGGATGCACTCCAAATATTGCTGAATTGCCAACAAGTCAGATACAATTGCAGTAAAGTAATATTTGTTTTGGTTTTAATAATTGTATTAGATTACTTGAATCAATAGAGAGTGAAGCCAGAGCCCAGAGACCCCAGGAGAAGAAATGTTCTTGACCTTTCTAATGACCCTCTAAATATGCCTAGCAAAATGTACTGGAGTTTTTTTTTTTAGGATGTTACTAATAGAATATAATGGGAGAACTAGTGGAAGAAGAATATAGAACAGTAGAGTGCAAAACAGGCCTTTCAATCCACAATGTCTATGCTGAACATGATGCCAAGTTTAACAAATGTCCTCTGCCTGCACGTGATCCATATCCCGAGATCCTTGAATATCCACATGTCTCTCTAAAAGCTTCTTAAATACTACGACAAATGTGTTTCCACCACCACCCCTGACAGAGCGTTCCAGGTACCCTCCACTCTGTGAAAAAAATGTCGCCCTACACATTTCCTTTAAACTTTGTAATCTTAATGTTACCCCCTCTAGTCTTTGACATTTCCATACTGGTGAAGGTGTTCTGACTGTCAACTCTCTCAATGCCTCTCATAATTTCATATACTTCTATCAGGTCTTCCCACAACTTCTGACGTTCCAGAGAAAACACTCCAAGTTTGTGCAACCTCCTTATAGCTAATACCCTCTAATACAGGCAGCATCCTGGCAAACTTCTCAGTAACCTGGGATAGATCGCATTTTGTCCTAGGACTTTATCTATCTTAATGCATTAAGAGACCCATCACCACCTCATCCTTGATATCGAACTGCCATGATATATTAGTATACCCCACACCGATCTCACTATGTTCTATGTCCTTCTCCTTGTTGAATACATATGCAAATACCCATTCAGTACTTTGCCTTCATCTTCTACCTCCAGGTATAGATTCCCCCCTTTATCCTTGAATGGTTCAACTTCCTTCCGAGTTACACTCTTGTTTTTAAAGTACGTAACAAAAGCCTTGGGATTTTCTTAAATCAAGACTGTTTTATTGTCATATGTACTAAAGCAGAGCAATATAATTCCTTCTTGTAGCAGAACAACAGATATGTGAATATAATACTCTGTAAACACCATAATAAACAACAAAAAGAAGTTGAGTGTATGAAAAACAAACACACAATAATAGTGCAAAGACAAATAAAACAATGTTTCCAAAGTCTGCGTAGCCTAGTTGTAGGCTGTAGTGTTTAATAGCCCCGATGGTTGTTGGGAAGGCGTTGCAGTTTCCAGGCTCCTGTACCTTCTTCCCATTGGCAGAGGTGAAATGACTGCATTGCCAGGGTGGTGTGGTCCCTGATCACGCTGGCTCCCCATTTGAGGCAGCAACTCCTGTAGATCCCTTCAATGGTGGGGAGGTCAGTACCCGTGATTGTCAAGGCAGTGTTCACTACTTTTTTAAAAATTTCTTCGTTCCTGGGCCGAATCAGGCCGTGATGCAATCAGTCAATGTGGTCTCGACTGTACACAACAGACAATACACAATAGGTGCAGGAGTAGGCCATTCGGCCCTTCGAGCCAGCACCGCCTTTCAATGTGATCATGGCTGATCATCCCCAATCAGTACCCCATTCCTGCCTTCTCCCCATATCCCCTGACTCCGCTATTGTTAAGAGCCCTATCTAGCTCAGAAGTTCAAGACATGCCAAATGTCCTCAATCTTCTAAGGAAGTAGAGGCATTGGTGGGCTCTCTTTATGACTGCATCAATGTTCTGGGCCCAGGACAGATCTTCAGAGATATGCACACTCAGGAATTTGAAGTTTTTGACTCTCTCCACCACCGTCCCATCGAAGACAGTTTGGTGGATCTTCGGCCTTTCTCTACTAAAGTCAACAATTAGTTCCTTGGATTTACTGATGTTGAGAGGAACATTGTTGCTCTGGCACCATTCAGCCAGTCAATTGATCTCCCCCCCTCCCAATACTCTGACTTGTCTTCATGCATAACCCGTCCAACAACGGTGAATTTGAAGATTGAATTGGAACTGTGTCGTGCTACCCAGTCTTGGGTATGGAGTGAATGGAGCTGGGGGCTGACCACATGGCCTTGAGATGCTCCTGTGCTGATGGTTATTGAGCAGTAAGTGTTGCTGCCAATTCGTACAGATTATGTTCTGTTGATGAGGAAGTTGAGAAATCCTACTTGCCAATGACCCTTCATGGGCCTTCTTTATATTGGTTAAAGGGCCTGTCTAATTTCATCTTCCTAAATCTTACATTTCCTTTTTGACCAAATTTAGAACCTTCCTGGTCGTCCAGAGTTCTCTTGGCCAACCCCGACTCGAATTTAACAATTCACCCATTGTTATAGAGGCTTGATATTGTAGGGTTCACAATTTAATCGGGGTCTTTATCAGATATTGAATAGCTAGCCAGTCAAGACTAAATTACACAAAACATGTTGTTTTGCTGTGACTAAACATAATACAATCAACTGATCGCTTTGGACAGAGCCAGATTTAAATAGCAACCAGATTATTACATACATATTTGAAAGGAAGGCTGAATATTGATTTAAGACTTTTGTCTTACTCACTTTCTGAAGTCAGTTAAGTCATCCTGTTTTGAATGTTTTAAATTGCCTAATGCCATATTTCAATTTTTTAAGGAAATTATTTTTTTTATAACAGAAAAAAACTGCAAGAGTTGGATGTTATGAATCCAATTATTTTTAAGCAATTCAGGAAAGCAAAACCAAAGTTTTAGAATTTGTAATCTCACTAATTAGTCCTTGATCATGTCATGCTTTCATTCCAATGGGATTTGCATTCAAACGTAGTTGTTATTTTGCAGTTAATTGTACGTTTTGATTCTCAATACTATTGTTCGCATCACTTTTTAATGTTAATTCAAAGGTCCAAGCACGTTTGAGTTTTTTTAACTATAGTTTGGCGAAACATCTTCTACACATTTTAACATAATTTTCCATAATTAATGTTTGATGTGCTTAATGAACAGAGTAGAGTAACATAATATCAAATTGAAATGAGCAAGAGTATAATCTGAATACCAGATTTACTTGATAAATAATGACCCTGGTTTACCTCTGAATGTATTGAGGCTGCAGCTGCAATAATTGGATGGTGTCAAATTAAAATTCATAGTATCATAAAATAATTAACAGACATAATACCCAAATTTATTAGAACACTTTCAATTTCAATTTTATCTTTGGTACATATTGTTTATAAATAATCCAGTTTTACGCTTTGCAAGACCAATTCCAATGTGGCAAGTATGGACTGAGTAATATTTTTACAAAAATCTCCTAAACTGATCAAATCTTAAGCAGAATTTTTGAGAAGCGGGATACTTCTCACATTTGGTTTAAACACTTATTTCAAAGAATAAAGCTTTTAAATTTAATTATTTTCCATTGTAACTTGATTATCATTCTGAATGCAATATTTATAAGGAATATATGTCAACCAAGATTTCAGAAACAATAAGTAGTAAAGGGTTGAAGAAAGATGACTGTCCAAGTACAGAGAACATAAACGTAACTGATGAAAACAGTAGCATTTGTGGAATGTTGCATGTACACTACTAAGTGCCTTCTTGTAGAGGGTAACGATTCTCTGGAATTATCTACCCTGGATGTGTGGAGGCTGGATCATTGGGGGTGTCTAAATGGAAGTAGATACATTCTTGAAGCATCAGAGTGTTGAGTGCTATGGGAAATGGCACAGAAAGATGAGGCCTGGCACAGAGCAGCCCATTATCAGTTTGAACAATCTTCTCGCCTTTCGTGTGGCGTGCACAGCCTAAAGTTGTAGGACAACTTGTTCTATTTGATCTTCCGTTTGTGCTCGTCGAGTTGATTGCATTAGTCGAAACAGGGCGGACCACGTGAAGGTTGCAATCTTCCACCCCAGTTTGAACAATGGGAAGATGTGAGATGAACAGTGGCCCACTCCTGGTCCCATTTTCTTATGTTCTTTAACATCTTCAATTACTAACTTAGACATTACTTATTGCCTTATATATTAAGCCTGTTAATTTTTATAACCACATTCTGAGAGTTGTGACTTTTTCCTATTATTTTTCTCAAAGTACGATTTTTATGAGGTGGCCTTTGTAAATTAGCTATTTTGAGAGACATCCCATTTTAAAAGACATCCAATTTTATGAGGGTTTATATGAAGGAAAACTCAACAATAAATCTGTAATTAGGGCATTCACTTTAGTGCTATCTACATTCACTGAATTGTTTTATTATATTCATTCATAGATATGGACAAGTTGCACTGGAGCAACAATTATTGTCCACTCCTACTTACTGTCAACTGAGGAGATGGTTAAGAAAATTGATGGGTCTACAGTGATATAAAATACCAGGAAAAGATGACAGATTTCCTTGACAGAATTTAAATTTGAAATTAAGATGAAATACAACAATTACACTCCCAATTGAATAGTTACGAACATAGTCCTGAGACTAATCAGATTTGTTAGACAGTAAAGCCTTAATATTTATATATTATATATTTATTTAATTGAATTTAATTTGTTTTACTTTTACTTTCAGATTACTCCTTGTCCTTTCGCATTATGCACATTGTGTTACAAGAGTTTAAACACGTTCTACTTGGCATAATAAGATATCATTGCAGTGTTGAAAGGGAGTCACTAAATTGACACTGGTTCATTCCCCATTTTATAGAAAGTCTTGATGAAATTGTGCTAGGATGGCAACAGTAAAAGAAAACTTTGAATGCATAATAACCAACTCGTGTAGCTATGAACATAACATAATTGCAACATTCTCGTCGAAAAACGTGTTCTCCAGAATAAGATGAACTTCTGATCATGCTGTTCATGTAGTTACAACACTGGCATCCATCTGACATGCTGGAAAATTGCCCAGGTATGTCCCGTTCACAAAAAGCAGGTTACTCCGATTAATTATTGCCCAATCAATCAATTCTGTCATCAGCAAGCGACGGAAGGAATAATTGACAGTGCTGTTACTCAAAATCTATCGATAATTTGTTCAGTGGTACCCAGTTTAGCAAGATCTATTCTGCTCCAGACTTTTATCACAGTCCTGGCCCAAACTTGAACCAAAGAACTGTTTCCAAAGATAAAGTGACAGTGAATGCTCTTGACATCAAGTCAGTCTTTGACTGAGAGTTGCATCAAGGAACCCTATCAAAATTAAGTTATCAGGCATCAGGGAAAATACTCCAGTGGTTAGAGTCATTACCTAAGAGAGAGGTTATGGTTATTGGAGGTTGATTATTCCAGCTTTCGGATACTGCTGCAGGAGTTATTCGGGGTTGTCCTGGGCCTGCCTGTTTTTTTAATTACCTTTCATCCATTGCGACATAGGATGGCACACTGGCGCAGCTGGTAGAGTTGCTGCCTCACCCGTGTTTGATCTTGAGCTTGGGTGCTGTCAATGTGGAGTTTGCATGTTCTCCCAGTGACCGCATGGGTTTCCTCCAGGTGCTCCAGTTTCCTCCCACCTCCCAAAGATGAGTGAGTAAATGTAGGTGAATTGGCCATCTGAAAATTGCCCCTAGTGTGTAGGGAGTGGATGGAAAGTGGGATAACATAGTGACACAGTGAATGGGTGGTCAATGCTTGGCATGGAATCTGTGGGCCAAAGGGCCTGTTTCCATGCTGCATCTCTAAACTAAGATCATTATCTTTTGCAGAGAGATGTTGAATTGTAGAGGGGAGATGTAGCTTTGATATGTTTGCTGACAGTTACAGAATGTTTAATTCCATTCCCAACTCAGCGAACAAAGCAGCCCATCTTTACACACAGCAAGACCTAGACTACATTGAAGTATGTATGGGGTGATGAATGACCATAGGCAATGCAGTGGTTTGTGCAGCTGCAGCACATTGAATGACCATAGGCAATGCAGTGGTTTGTGCAGCTGCAGCTGTGGCCTGTTGTCCCGTGTGTGTGGAGCTTACACTGTGTTGGTTTCCTTTGGGTACTCTGGTTTTCTCCAAATCCCCAAAATGTCCCACAAGGTTAATTGGCTACTGTAAATTACCCCTAGTGTGGGTGGTGCCAAGAGAATTGATACGAGGAATAGATTACTGGGAAATAAGTGGGGAATTGGGACTGATTGAAATTTGAGAGCTGGCATAGACTAACTAGGATTATGTTGTTAAAACATATGGGAATGCATTTATACCACAAAAGTGCCAGGCGATGATCACTTCCAACAGTAATGTTTCTAGGTACCTACCCTGACATTCAATGGCTTGACATTCAATGACGTTCATTGCTGAATCCCTCACCATCAACATCCTGGGTGCCATCACTGATCAGAAGCTCCTCTGGACCAGCTATGTAAATACTAAAGCACCAACAGCTGTCAAGCTGTACAGAGGTGGTGAGTGCAGCTGCAACAACTCTCGATAAGTTTTGCATATCCAGGACAAAGCAATCAGTTTGAAAGTTGCTCTAAATCCTGGAATCCCTGATTTAATAGCAGTATGGGAGTGTCTCCTTCAGACAGACTGCAGCAATTTCAAATTATGACACATCATGACCGTATTATGAGCAAGATGGTGTGTGGTATAAATGCAGGGCTTACCATTGACATCCAGACCCGGATAAAAACTAATCAGTTATGTGCTGAGAAGATGTTAATAAGTAGGATGCTTTTTTTCATTCCGATTTCACAGCGGGGTGAATGTATCTTTATCTGTAATTAATCATTTGGTGTGGCTTTTTGTAAATTGGATGTATTGAGGGAAATAGTAATAAATGCTTGAGAACATCTTTCCTTTAAATTAATTTAAGCAACACAAATGAGGCCTTTACATATAATTTCCTATTCAAAATAGAGAAGGCTATTAAAATGAGGAAAGCATAACTTATTACTTTTGACTTCTGTGGTGCCATTTCAAAAGCAAAAACAATCCACATCAGTACCAAAATGCTATAAATAGAATAATAACTTAGAATGTGTTAAAAGATTCATTGTTAGGATAGCCTGCAGCTAACAAATGGTGCCACTATGCAACGTTTGATTTAAGTCTCTCATTGCGTTGTCATTTTAAAGAATATCACCATTGCTTGCTGCATATGACTGACACCTCTGACAGCAGGTGCTACATTGACCTGCTTTTAGGCGTTTTGCAATTTTTATAAGTTAGTTGATATAAATTGCATACTAAAATCAACTCAAATTTTTCATATAGTAAACAAAAGGATCCGTGTCTTTCTAATCTGGATCATTATCTTTTGCAGAGAGATGTTGAATTGTAGAGGGGAGATATAGCTTTGATATTACTTACCTGTGAAGCCCCTAGCTGAATTGGTGGGGTTTGGGCATCTGGTTGTGAAATGGTCATACAGCATAAACCTCATAGAATCGGTGTAACTCAGAAGCCAGATATTTGGCTTCGGTAGCTAGTGCCAGTTCTCTGCAAGACTAGTTTAAACCAATGCCATTCCTTAGCCCTTGCCCTATAGCTCATCAATTATTTTTGGCCCCCATCCAATTATTCAGGTCAGGAGTGTCAATTTGTATTAACAACATATTAGAACATATCGAGATGCTTCATAATTTGAGAAGCACACAAAAGTTATATATTAGTATCGTTTAAAAAAACCCCACCAGCAACCAGACACAGGTATTCATTCTTTATTCGTGTTTTAGATTACCAATATGAGTCTAAATTTTTATTGAGTACAAGGAAATAATAAGGTTGCTGCTTGCATTTGCACTACTGTGAAGTTGCACAGACTCTACTGCTTGGCCTAAATAAAGACAACTTGGTTAGGATATAATTTATTAATTCCTATGATTCATGTCCCAATTACCACTATTGACCACAGATTCATTCACTTAACTGATGCAAAATTGCTGTATATTGTTTATGCTGCCAAACTGTTTCGCAGTGTATGGTGTATTTACATTTTTACAAGATTGACATAAAAATAGCGTATTTGAAAAAATCTTAGAAATATAGAGAATAGGTGCAGGAGTAGGCCATTTGACCCTTCGAGCTAGCACTGTGATCATGGCTGATCATCCAAAATCAATACCTCTTTCCTGTTTTCACCCCATATCCCTCGATTCTCTTACTTGTGAATTGAAATATTCTCCAAGTTTTTAAAGTTGCCCAAGACTTTTTTTTAATTATTTCTGCCTCAAGTAGGCAGTAGATGATGTTCAGGTCCAACTCTAGCGACTTTAGGATATAATTCTAGATTAACAATCCAATGTGTTACTGAAGGAGTACTGCATTGTCAGTATTTTATCTTTCACATCAGCTATTAAACTGAAGCCTTGTTTGCTTTCTCATGCATATGCTAACAAATCTGTAACATATTTTGAAAGCAAGTTATCCCTTAACCAATTCACTCAAGTTTATCATAACTCTGTTTTTGGGAGTTTCTGTGCATGTTAGCAGTTGGATTTAGCATGTTACAATGGCGACTACATCTTAAAAGTATTTAAAAGCTAGACATAAAATTCTGGAGTAACTCAGTGGGCCAGGCAGCATCACAGGAATGTCACAGAGCCAGAGAACAGTAGGAATCACAGAGGGGGAGCAGTGAGAAAAGGTCTCAAAGAGCCTCCCTTCAGAGAGAGGAGAACTTCTTCAAAATAGACGTACCCTGAAGAAATTTTGCAGTGGATCAGTCAAAATGTAATAACGAGGAACTGCAGATGCTGGTTTATATCAAAGATAGACACAAAATGCTGGAGCAACTCTGCGGAACTCCCTGAAGTTTATTTATTTAAAGTATTTAAAAGGCTGCAAACCAGTTTTATACATTCTGCAATTAGGGAGAGCATTGCACATATGCAATTGCCAAAGTGACAAATATGTTGATTAGCTCCAGTTTGCTCTGCCCTTTTGTTACATCTATTCACTTTTTTTGAATTATCAAATAAGCACAGCTACATGACATGGAAGGATTGTGTACACAGGTGCAGCAGCATGGTGTGCAGGTTGTGCAGTGCACCAGTGCAGAAAAAGGTGTACATGCAAGTGGAGAGATCATGAAGGAAGCAGAGCAAATTGAAGGCAGACACACAGAGAGTGACAGGCTCAATGGGGTGGAGGTGGTCTATCTAACAATTATGATCTCAGTATATCTGGAGATGGTGAAGGTTATTAGATTATTCTAAGTATGTCTGGAGGTGGTGGAGATGGCACAAGTAAGATGAAACTAATTGAGTAGGAAACAGCAGAAGGGAAGAGAGTTCTCTCAGATACCGATTCCTTTTTTCTAAGTCTGTTGCCAGCACTGGTCTCAAATAATTATTTTTTGCCTCTTCCATCCATCCAAGCTACCTTCTGTCTCCAGACTGTGTTTTCCCTCCAAATGTCTTAAATGTGTTCTATCCTCCAATTTAGCTGCATTCTTACTTGGGACAATTCTGTCTTGCTACACAAGCAGTGCAAACCTAAATCACAAATTATGTCCTATGTAATTGTGATTGTGTTCTTCCTAGTCATTCTTAATTACTTTGCAGCCTTTGACAAGATTGACCACACCACCTTGCTATATTTTGCTGCAACTGGATGGGACTGCACTGACATGATTGTATTCAATCTCATTGTTGTAGCAAGAGAGATGTCAGCAATGACACTACTTCAAGTATCTGCAGTGTTCCACCTGGTGTTCCACAGGGATCTCAATTTGATCCCTTCCTATTGCTAATGTACATGCTCGCTTCGTGGCCCATTTAAAAAAAACACTTTTTTTTTGCATGTATAGCAATGGGATTTACCTTACCACCACTTCTTTTCACCCCAATGCCGACCAAGATGCCCCATCTAAGCTAGTCCCACTTGCCCGTGTTTGGCCTTTATTCCTCTGAACCTTTTATGTACCATTATGTACCTGTCTCATTGTCTTTTAAATGTTGCTATAGTACCTGTCTCAACTACCTCATCTGGCAGCGCATGCCATATACCCAGCACCCTCTGTGCGAAAAAGTTGTTCTTAAATTATTCCTATTAAATCTTTCCCCTCTCAATTTATACCTATGTCCTCTGGTGCGTGATTCCCCTACCCTGGGAAAATACCATGTGCATTCAACCTATCTAGTTCTATATAAAATATTCTACCTATTAATGGTGTAATTCTTTGGCTGACATTCAGAACTATATTAGCAGAGATTTCCTCCAGTTAGATATTGGGAAGACGGAGGCTGTCATCTTAGTCCTCCACTCTATTTGCCAATGGCTGACATCATCCCTCTCCCTGCATGGCATAGTATGAAACTTAAGCAGACTCTTCACAGACTTGTGGACACTTCTGGCCTTGGTTCAGTTTTGGACATTGTAGCTGTGCTGTTTCTACAACTGTATAGTTCTATAGCCTCTATGAAATCACCAAGTTCAGTCCTTGCCTTTACAGCATGAGCTGCCAATATACCTCAGTCACGTAATGGGTTTTTTTCCGGACTAGAGTATTCTGATGCACTCCTGGCTTGAATCCCTGTTACACATTCCATGCAATTGAGGCCTTCTAAAACGCTGTTACCATGTCCTGACTCATAAAGAGTCTCATTCACCCAACAACCATTCTTGCTGACCTAACATACTCCCTCAAAAGCAATGCCCTGATTTTAAAACAACTGCCATTTTGCAGATTTTAACTGTAAGCTAATTTTTTTTTTTTTGCAGCAGCAAAAAAATGTTTAGTTGTCAGAAGTATTAGCAGCCATAAAATGTTTATGTAGCTGTTTCACCTCCAAGAATCACATATGCCTACTGCCTTCTACAAATTACTTCAATTAATAGAAAATCATCATCCATTTTCAGTCATTCAGCCTGAGTACACCACAGTTTTTTAACATTAATCTTGCAGTTCAGCTGAAGCCTTATTTAAACTTTGTACATTCTTTAATGCACATTATTTACAGAACATATTTTAACATATTCATGTGAATCAGCTTTTGTCTGGTGAGATTTCTTGAAGAAAGCACTTAGCATTTGTAAAATAAGAATCCTTGTATAATACAGTATTATCGGATAATTTTCAATGTGCTGTTAGTTATTGGAATGCAGGTGGTGTTTCAGTTTTGAAGCAAATAGCTTGCCTTACAAAAAACAGGAAATGCTGGAGATACTCAGCAGCTCAGGCAGCATCTGTGGGAAGAGAAACAGAATTAAAGTTTGTCAAAGACCCTTCATCAGGACAGATGATGGAGCTCTGATGAAGGGCATTTGACGTGAAACATTAACTGTTTCTCATCCAACAGTGATGGCTGGGCCTTCTGAGTATCCCCACCATTGTCTGATTTTTTTTTTTTTTAGATTTCCAGAATCTGTAGTGATTTTTTATTTTCACAGCCCACCTGAATGTACCAATACTGTTACAATACAGGAAACAATACTGAATATTTGACAAAGACAGATGGAAAATGTATAAATAGCGGCAAGGAACTGGAGATGCTGCTTTGCACAAAAGACACCAAGTGACACCAAGTAACTCACTTGGCACCATCTCTGCATAAGTTATAGGAGCAGAATTAGGCCGTTCAGCCCAACAAGTCTACTCTGCCATTCAATCATGGCTGAGCTATCTTTCCCTCTCAACCCCGCCTGCCTTCTCCCCATAACTCCTGACACTTAATAATTAAGAATCTGTCAATCTCCGCCTAAAAATATCCATTGACTTGGCCTTCACAGCCATCTGTGGCAATGAATTCCACAGATTCACCACCCTCTAACTAAAGTAACTCCTCCTCAACTTTCTAAAGGTACATCCTTTATTCTGAAGTTATGCTCTCTGGTCCTAGAGTCTCCCACTAGTGGAAACATCCTCTCCACATCCACTCTATCAATGTCTTTCATTATGCATTAAGCTTCAATGAGGTCCCTCATGCAGAACATGAACAGTTGACATTTCTGGTTGGGATCCTACTTCAGAATGAAATTTATAAGAATTGCTGTATAAATATTTGGACAATGTATTATTAGGCTGATCGACTGAGAACAGAACATTCACTGAAGTTCTCCAGCTGTCAATAGACACAGAGTCATTGAGTAGTACACCATTAACTATTTACTATGAGCCGGACAGTAATATTCAGCTGTTAATTTCTTAAGCAGCCCATGTTTCATTTACTTCATATAAACCCATGACTATGTTTGTGTGTTTGGATCGAGGAGTACAAGTGCATGGTTCCTTGAAGGTCGAGTCGCAGGTACATAAGGTGGTCAAAAAGGCTTTTGGCACTTTGGCTTTCATCAGTCAGAGTATTGAGTATAGAAGTTGGGAGGTCATGTTGCAGTTGTATGAGACATTGGTGAGACCGGATTTAGAATATTGTGTTCAGTTCTGGGCACCATGTTATAGGAATGATATTGTCAAGCTTGAAAGGGTTCAGAAAAGATTTACGAGGATGTTGCCAGGACTAGAGGGTGTGAGTTATAGGGAGAGGTTGTGGAGGCTGGGTCTCTATTCCATGGAGCGCAGGAGGATGCAGAGGGATCTTATAGAGGTATACAAAATCATGAGAGGAATAGATTGGGTGGATGCAGTCTTTTACCCAGAATTGGCGAATTGAGGACCAGAGGACATAGGATCAAGGTGAAGGGGAAAAGATTTAAGAGGAATCCGAGTGGTAACTTTTTCACACAGAGGGTGGTGGTGTATGGAACAAGCTGCCAGGAGGTAGTTGAGGCTGGGACCATTGTTTAAGAAACAGTTGGACAGGTACATGGATAGGACAGGTTTGGAGGGTTATGGACCAAGCGCAGGCAGGTGAGACTAGGTTGGCCGGTGTTGGTGAGTTGGGCCGAAGGGCCTGTTTCCACACTGACTCTATGACTCTATGATTCTATGAATGTGGAAGGCTGCCAGTTTGGAGTGGTAAATTTATAATTCTCAAGTAAGCATAATTCTCAACTCTGAAATCAGTAAAGCAGAATGATAATTTTTTACAACTCAATTGATAGATTATGTTAAAATAGGCCAGACACTATATTATACATTTGTTGATCGAGGTACCTTGAGGAAATATGCCTGCCATTGTTCTGCGCTTCTTGTAAAAGCAACCAGAAAATAAGGGTGAATTTAATGCAACATATTTGACATATTTACAGGTGTGACTATTAATATGTTTATAGTTTATAACTGAAAATAGATAGCATTTGACCATCTTTAGGTCACTCACTCTTTTTTTCAAAAAATAACTTTCTGAAACGTGATTTTAAAATTGTTTTGAAGTTAATCCCTCACATCAACTTTATCTGAGCTATAATATAAATATTTTTATTTTCATTCATTTCAGTTTATCCCCTTTACTCTTCCCTGAGGCATGAACTTTCAGCCAGGAACAACAAAAAGCAGCAGCAAAAGGCACTATGTACAAGTTCCCTTTTATTTGCACTGGTCTGGAAGGAGTTGCAAAGATTAGGGGCCTAGTTAAAGTAAATCAAGTAGTCACAATGTATTGTCACTAGGAAATGTTTCAGCAAAATAGGTGTTGTGTTAATGCCCAGGGTTAAAAAAAAACGGAGTTAGATTTGGGACAGTGCTTTGATCCTTGATTTCAACATAGCCAAGATGCAGAAAGGAAAATGCCAACATGTTTGCAGTTTAAGTAGAAATAACATAAAAGTGGTGGCCGCAGTACGAACACTTAAATATAAGAACCGTCTAAGATTCTGTGCCCACAAAGTCCTACTTTGAAGTGGCAGTACATTAGTTTTGACAAGCATGAGGAAGGATAGTTTAGTGTGTTTGCTCTCGGATAGAAGGTGGCAGTTTTGTGAGTTGTTTTTTATGGTTATAAAATGGCTTCCCTTCCTCTTTTGAGAATGCTGACTCGTTGCGGAGATTGAAAGGCTGCGTCTAGACATCAGGTGCTATCAAGCCATATTGTGGGTTGGAAAGAAATCTGAAGCCTGAATGTTTTTGCATTGTCCCTTACTGATACAGTTTGCATTTATGTAAAATTTTCAAGAAGGAACTGCAGATGCCCTGGTGTGGAACACCTCATCCTGGGAGCAGATGTGGCGTAGACGGAGGAATTAAGAGTAGGGGATGGAGTCCTTACAGGAAGCAGGGTGGGAAGAAGTGTAGTCTAGATAGCCATGGGAGTCAGTGGGTTTATAGTGGGTGTCGGTCAGAAATCTATTACCTGCGATGGAGATAGTGAGGTCAAGAAATTGTAGGGATGTGTCGGAAATGGTCCAGGTGTATTTGAGTGCGGGATGGAAGTTAGTGGTGAAGTTGATGAAGTCAGTGAGTTGTGTGTGGGTGCAGGAGGTAGCACCAGTGCAATCGTCGATGAAGCGGAGGTAGAGGTCGGGGATGGGGCCCAGGTACGTCTTGAACAAGGATTGTTCGACGTACCCTACAAAGAGGCAGGCAAAGCTGGGGCCCATGCGCGTGCCCATATCTATGCCTTGTATTTGGAGGAAATGGGAGGAGTCAAATGAGAAGTTATTAAGGGTAAGGATCAGCTCCGCTAGGCGGAGGAGAGTATCTGTAGATGGGGATAGGTTGTCTACCTTGCATTTATATAACATGTTTTGTCAAGGCACTTTGAAGGCCTGACATCAAGCAACATTTGAGAACAAATATTAAATATTAGGACCGATAACTAAATCTAATTAGGAAGATAGGTTTTGGGGAGTTCCTTAAAGGAAGAGGGAGAGGCCGAGAGGTTTTGGGTGGAGACATGAAGCTTGGAAACTAGTAACTGTAGATATGTGTAGAATCGCTAGAAAATGAAACTCAGAAATGTGCCAAAACCAGAATTGGAGCAGTACAAACACCAAGGAAAATAAGTTGGATGGAGGAGAAATACTGATGAGGATGGGTGAGATCATAAAGGTATTTGAAAGCAAGGAAGTAAGCTTTTAAATTACAGGTTTTACTGAACCAGGAGCTAGTGATATTGAAGTGATCTTCTGGTTGTGACTGGATGGATGTGAACAGATCCAGGCAATGGCACTCAGCTGGATAATTGCAGAGGATGAAGAGTGTTGACGCCGACAGATGGATTCACAAGTTTGGAGAAAAAGAGTTTCCTGTAAATTGAATAATAGCCACTACAACGTTGAGACACTGTTGAGGGTGTGTTGGAAATTTGACTTCTAAACATTGACTTTCAAGAACGATTTGCAATAGGCCACATGTGGAAAAAAAATCAGGGAGGAAAGGATGTTTGACAAGTGGGGTTTATTCATAAGAATTGAGAGATTGCATTTTGGAGGAAGGGTGCACATATGCAGGAGGGCAGGTAGCTGAGCAGGGATAAGAAGGGTAATTGAAAGGCCAATAGTTTGGTCAGAAAGGACAGGAAATGGATTTCATAAATCGTATGGGTTCATAAATGCAACAAAGCTAGATAGAGGAACATGAAAAGATGTGAGCTCAGTGCTGGGCATATGGGAGAGTACCTTTGAGGGGTGAATGGTCTGATGGATTAGCGAAGGAGACAGACACAAAATGCTGAAGTAACTCAGCGAGACAGATAGCATCTCTGGAGAGAAGGAATGGGAGACTTTAAACCAGCATCTGCAGTTCCTTCCTGCATGAACTAGTGAAGAAGAAGGAAATAAAGGAGGCAGCTGTACCAGGTGTAATTCTTAGTGACAAAGTGTTGCTACGCTCATTGGGAAAGGCAGTGCGTAGTTTCAGCCAAAGCTTTTGTGTTTGAAATAAAAGGCTGAATTAGGAGAGCCCTTCACTGTTGTTCTTTTGGAAGCATGTGAAATTGAAGCCTTGAGCTATTCGTCAAAGGACATGAGAATTCTATTTGTGTTCTGACCAACGTATTCTTTTTTACCAACACCAAAACAAGAGCTATTTCACTCTTTGTATAATTGTTGGACAATGTTGTACATGTGTTAACTTCCACATTTGCTAACACTCAAATGTATTTCAGTGGCAGTGAATCATTCTACAACATCCTGAGGAGGTTGGAGACATGTAACCACAAGTTCAAATAGCATATATTTTCTTTATGTGAAAAAGCCTTGAAAATTTTAAATAAATGCCAACTCTAAAGTAGTAAATCTGTCCCAACCCACATACAATGGCCTTTAATTAAATTTGACCTTTCTATGGGTATGGCACAATTACTCACAATTAAATATATTTGCTCTTCCAATTCTATGCTTCTGAACAGTTGAACAATATTCTGATCTGCCATTTTGATCTTTCAGGAACTATATAACGTTGCAGACATGATTTGCAAACTCACTTTTTTGTAAAGATTCTAGTCATTGGACTGCCACTGGATAGTAAGGTGTTGTGGGGTTGGATAATAAACAGGCATAGTTGTTTAGGAAGGAACTGCGGATACTGGCTTACACTGAAGATAGACACAAAATGTTGGAGTAATTCAGCGGGACAGGCCGCAACTCTGGGAATGGTAGTTGTTCAGACTACCAGACTGAACTGTTCCAAGCACAGGATTGTTAAGGCCAATTGTAGTTTCACACACTGGTCTGTCGGCTCAATACAGATGAGTGAGTGACTGAAATGAAATCTCTCTGGTTTGTCAGTCAGTACCTTCAACACAATAAACCTGGCTACAATTGTCCCAAAAGGAGCTCCAGCAGTATTGATCTACCATATACTGCCTATACCATTATATCGCCTACCATATACTGGCTTGCATTCTATATTCTTTGATTCATCTAGATTCATCTCCCTTCTGTCAGACAGTGAAGGGCCTGTCGCACTTACGCAATTTTTTTCGTCGACTTCCCGGCACCTGTCATATTCGCAGCAGGTCCAGCGGCGACCAGAACAAGCTACAACTCTTTGGGCGACCACTCACGACCATACAGGCTTCACCCCGCGACATGTCGCCAGGGTGTTGTCGGTATGGTCGCGAGTAGTCTCCTCCGTCACCCAAAGAGTCGTAGCGTCTTTCTGGTCGCCGCTGAATTTTCAACATGTTGAAATTGTTTGGCGACCTATGACGGATGCTGGGAGTAGCCGAAAACAGCACGTAAGTGGGACAGGCCCATCAGCGATTATGCTGCTAGTTTCCCGGGTGGGGATTCTCAGGTATGGAAGCTACTGTCACCTCCTGCCAAGTTCTATGCCCCAGCAGATCGTCCACTACCCCCTCCCCCCACCCCCCTTGTACCAACACACAAAACTTCCTTCGCACTTACTGATGAGAATATCAGGTCCCCCATGTGACTGCCATAATGTACATTGCTGCTATGTGGCTGCCATGGGGATTGTGGTTCTAAGGCCTGATGCACTTCTCAGACTGGTGCACAGTCACAGTAAAAATTATAAGCTGCATTTAATTGGGCCTGCGCCCACCAGGAGATTTGGGGTACAACCTACCGTTTTAGGGTGGTTGGTTTACTCTTACAACAATGTTTCCAATATATTTTCATCCCGTTTCACAATTTTTTTCGGGGGATCTGACCGGGTGTTGCCACTATGTGCAGCACAGGTTTAGCATATCTAAAAAAAAGGCGGTCAAATTTCCCAGGCCTTTTTTTGCCATAGTAATATTCATTGTTAAGCTTTGTGTCTTTTTGTTTTACAGAAATACATGATAATGATGTGCGTGCCTGTTCTAGCCAGCCAAATACATCAGGATTCTCAAAGTGGGCCATTTCACTAGAAAATCTCCTTGAAGATCCAGAAGGAGTGAAGCTTTTCAGGGTCTGTCTGTTTTAAAATTTACTAAATTGATTTTTTTAGCACTTTTAAATATCTGTAGTGAAAACTTTCAGATGAATTTCAATCAACGGGTAGTCTTGATAAGATTAAATTCAACACAAAAAATATTTATCTTATGTTCTTATGCTTTCTGTCTCATCTTTTTTCCTTTATTCTCCTGTTTTACAGTGTCTTCCTTTCCCTTGTTTTACTTTCTTCCCTTTCATTTCATGGTTTGCTGGTGTTTCAGAACAACCAAACACTTGGATTGGAAGTTTAAGCCTGACGTGACCATACACACATTTCCATTCTTTCTAGTGGACCATTGACAAGAACATGGATTGTTCTGGTGATTCACCATTAATAGAGATGTGTGTTTTTTTAACTGTACAAAATAGCAGCACTAACATAGTTACAAATGGTATTATGTTAGTAGTCACATGCCGTACTCTACAAATCTTGAATATCGGAACTGAGAAAAAATAAATCCCAACTTCTATTTTTATTTTTAAGCCTTTATTGAAAATCCGCTCTTTGTTAAAGTTGTTAAACTTTAAAGGGTAGAGCTTAGAGATGCAGCCTGGAAACTGGGCCTTGGACCCACCGATTCCATGCTGACCCGTACACGGGTTCCATGCTATCCCATCCTACACACTAGGGGCAATTTACAGAAGACAATTAACCTACAAACCTGAAAATAGACACAAAATGCTGGATTAACCCAGCGGGACCCGCAGCATCTCTGGAGAGAAGGAATGTGTGACGATCTGGGGTTGAGACCCTTCTTCAGACTGGAGAATGGTCTCGACTGAAACATCATCTATTTCTTCTCTCCAGAGATGCTGCCAGTCTCGCTGAGTCAATCCAGTATTTTGTGTCTATCTTCGGTTTAAACCAACATCTGCAGTTCCTTCCTATACAACCTACAAACCTGCACGTCTTTGGAATATGGGAGGAAACTGGTTCACCCAGAGAAAACCCATGCGGTCACAAGGAGAATGCACAAACTGCGCGCAGGCATCACCCGTAGTTAGGATTAAGCCCAAAATTCTGGCGCTGTGAGACGGCAGCTCTACAACTGCGCTTCTGTGCCGTAATTAAGGGATTTTATGAACTGGAGTCATAAATGGATTGTACTAGGTAAGAGAAGCAAGTTACTTTTCCAAAATGGCATGATTTGAAACAGTTGGAATTTTTTGCTGATTTGGCAGCTAATTGAAATTAGCGGTCTCCATTGGATTACATTTTCGGATTAATTTAAAGTCTCAAACTGCAGTACGATTGATGTGTATATTTTAGTGGATTATTAGTTCAGGTATAGGCACACATTGTTGGAGTAACTCAGCGAGTCTGACAACGTCTCTGGAGGACAGATAGACAATATTTCGTGTTGCGTCCCTTCATAATTTTGCTCTATGCAAGATTCCAGAATCTGCAGTTACTGGTGTCTACATTAGTTCAGGCATCTAGTTTATTAATCTTAAAGAATTATTACAGATCAGGACCATTGATATCATTGAGGATACACAAAAGACTGGAGAAACTCAGCGGGTGCAGCAGCATCTAAGGAGCGAAGGAGATAGGCGACGTTTCGGGTCGAGACCCTTCTTCAGACTGGTCAGGGATCAGGGAAACGAGAGATATAAGACAGTGATGTGGAGAGATAAAAGAACAATGAATGAAAGATATGCAAAAAAGTATCGATGATAAAGGGAACAAGCCATTGTAAGCTGTTTGTAGTGTGAAAATGAGAAGCTGGTGCGACTAGGGTGGGGGAGAGATAGAGAGAGAGGGAATGCCAGGGCCCGAGGGCTGAGGGAGAGGTGGGAAGGGGAGGAGACAGCAAGGGTTAACAGAATTGAGAAAATTCAATGTTCACGCCCAAAGGATGCAGACTCCCCAAACGGAATATGAGGTGCTGTTCCTCCAACTTGCGGTGTTGTTCACTCTGGCCGTGGAGGAGGCCCAGGACCGAGAGGTCGGATACGGAATGGGAGGGGGAGTTGAAGTGCTGAGCCACCGGGAGGTCGGGTTGGTTATTGCGGACCGAGTGGAGGTGTTCGGCGAAACGATCGCCAAGATATCATTGAGGAGTTGTGTTCAGGAAGTGTCATCTAGAAGGATGATGAAGAATTTGAAATTTGACATATTTTATAGAAATAAACAGGTGTCGTGATGGACAAGTTGCTTGAGTGAGCTAAACTCTAGCTCTGAATGTTACATCTCATTTGATGCCGTTTTCATCTCTGTGTTGGAAGATTATTGCACCATTCTGATGATTTGAGTACAGAAATTACTGATATCTTAATGAAGTACTGAGGAAGTGTGACACTGGTGATCACTGGCACTTTTGATTAGACTTTAAGTTGATGTCCTCTCTGCTCTCTCAGGAAGACCATAGGTACGGCATTTAAGAGCTGTTTGCAAAGGCACTGTATGTCATGTTGTCACTTGCGAGCGGAGCACCAAGGCAAATTCCTTGTGTGTGAACATACTTGGCCAATAAACGTATTCATTCATTCATTCATTCATTCATTCCTTCACTTGGATAAACAGGAATGGATGGATATGGAACATGTGCGGACAAGTAAGAGTTCAAGTCAAGAGCGTTTTATTGTCATATGTCCCAGATAGAACAGTGAAATTCTTACTTGCTGCAGCACAACAGAATATGTAAACTTAGTACACTGTAAACAATATGATAAACGAGAGAGAGAGAGAAATGTTCATTGTGTATATATATACACATATTCACTATATATATATATATACACACACGATCAAAAAAACAAACAATAACAGTGCAATAATAATAATAATAATAATAATAATAATAATAATAATAATAATAATAATAATAGTCTATTATAGTTCAGAGGTTATATGAAGTTGTAGTGTTTAATAGCCTGATGGCTGTAGGGAAGAAGCTGTTCCTGAAGCCGGACATTACAGTTTTCAGGCTCCTGTACCTTTTTCCCGATGGCAGTGGTGAAATGCGCGTGTGGCCAGGATGGTGTGGGTCTTTGTAGATGTTGGCTGCCTTTTTGAGGCAGCGACTCCGATAAATCCCTTCGATGGTGGGGAGGTCAAAGCCGGTGATGGACTGGGCAGTGTTCACAACGTTTTGCAGTCGTTTCCACTCCTGGACGTTCAAGTTGTCGAACTATGTGATGATGCAACCAGTCAACCATGCTCTCCACTGTACACCTGTGGACGTTGAGGAGAATCCGAGCATGGTGCTCGGCACAGACATTGTGGGCCGTGGGCCGGTTCCGGTGCTGCAATATTCTACGTTCTATTTCCCTGCACATTTTCAAAGAAGCAAGTAGGAATTCACTGCACATTTGTCCTTCATTTAACATCATAAGCAAGCAGAGTAATTTGATCATTATCACATTGTTATTTACAAGAGTTTGCTGGGCTGGTGCAGTTGCTGCTGCATTTTCTACATAGCATTAGTGACAACATATCCAGAATACCGAATTTGGTTCAATTACCTGAGGTATCAGAGATATTATGCACATGCAAGTCTTTATTTTTCATCATTTTTTTTGCTTATTAATTGCTTGCTCACTATATCTATACGGGTGCATTTTTCTTTAACGTTAGGCCCAGAATTTTCCCTAGAACATGCAATTGCCTTTTATTTTTCAAGCTACGCTATAAATAGAGCCCTTATTGTGGCTGTTCTTTGCAATAGTGTGCAATTCCTGAGGGCAGTGATTTTGAAAACTGCTGGTGGAAAACACATTTTCTCAGATTCTAAAATATCTGCCTTCAAAGCGTATGGATTAATGTTGAATAGTTAATTAGTGTCTGGCTATATATGGATAATCCTTTCAATTGTTATGGGTTGATCTGATAAGTGGGGATTTTGATTAATGGATTTTAATTCGATAAGGAGTATTTCTTTTCACTTGGATTGAGAAGCCTCCACATTGACTATGAACTGGGCATGTTTGAAACGTCGCGGAAGCTTGTGGTGGGTGATATGGCATGACCAAACTTTTCTCAAGTCAACCACTCCCTACACTCACTTCTTTCTATATCCTGTTGATGAGACAGCTAGTGCACAAAAATAAACTCTGCAAGTCATACAAAAGAAAACGAATGCTCAGCAGGGGCGGAACACACAGGGGGGCCAGAGGGGATGCCCCCCCCCCCCATGTTTTGAGAGGTGGGGGACATCCGGATTTTCAAATCTCCGCTTCCTGCGAGACAGAGGAGGTGGGACTGCTGATCGAGGGCGCCGATTGGTCGAGAGAGACGTCGGTCAGCAGGCAATGGGGGCGGGACATGATGATTCAGAGCGATGATTGGAGGAGGGAGGAGTGGGGGGGGGGTGTGACTGAGGATAGAGTGTGGAGATTGGAGGAGACGTGGCACAGACCTGCGCATCATCGCAGCCAGGATCGATCCTGGCGGGTCTCCGGCGCTGTCCCGTCCCCACCCGATGCGTCCCCTCCCACGGGTGGCCAGAGAGGTCGGGAGTCAGGCCCACAGCGCTAAACAGAGCTCACAGCAGAGAAACAGCGCTAAACCAAGCTCAACTCAGCCTGTCCCGCCAGGTGAACCTGCCTGGGCTTGCGGGAAATATGGCCAGCGTGGAGAAGCAGCGCTGGTGTCCCGTCAGTCCAGTCAGGGCTTTAGGTTAACCCGGCGAGACAGGCAGAGTTGAGCTGCATTTAGCGCTGGATTGAGCCTTCGAAGCCTCGCGCATGTGTGTGTGAGTGTGCTAATGTGCGCGCGCGGCCGCCAAAAAATTGTGTCCCCCAGTCCCCCAGTCCCCTCCATATTTTGATAGCGAGTTCCGTGCCTACCTCCAGCTAAGCAAATATAAAACCATAAACATAAATGAGCTAAATGCATGGGACAATGACAGTACCAAAAGCAGCTTCAGTTATTTTTAGTTCTTCAATGGGTCCAGCTGTAACTGGACACTTTCTGTAGTCAGTTAGAAATCAACTAGATGTTATCAATTATTGATATATTGTTATATTTTCATGTTTCTTTTTCATTCCCAAGGTGCAAATGCACCCATTTTAACTTCATCTCTTGTTCGTTCCTATGTTAACTATAAAATGGTATGTAATTCTGTGTGGGTGTGGTGAGTGGTTTTCTTCATTTGTAGTTACTGCCACATGTCCCAAAATGGAACAATGACATTCTTACTGACAAGTCATAAGAGGCATTGAAAAAGATGATTTATAAAGACTCAAAGTGCTGGAGTAACTCAGCGGGTCAGGCAGCATAATTGGAGAATATAAATAGGTCACGTTTCGGTTTGGACCTTTTTTCAGACTGACTGTTAGGTTTAGTATGTTGAGTCTTGATTTTTACCATTTGGAGCTGGGGAGGTTTGGAGATCAAATTGCAAAGTGCATGAAGTGAGATCCTAACCTATTGTACAAGTGCTTGCTGTGTGGTTTACATAGCACCCGATATCTTGGCAACATAATGTAAAACTTATGTAGGATCAGTTGAGTTCTCATCACAAAAGGCAAGAAACCCGACAATGAAAAGCCTGGCTGGAGCTGACTGCTCCACAAGATAATTCCTTTTTCAGTACTCTTTGTGAGTCAGGAGGGGTAAACGTTTTCACTCAGACTTTTCACGGAAACATTTGCAGTCTCGAATCCACCCTATCAATCATGGTCAGCAGAGGCCTTATTCCACAGGCCTCTGCGACCTGGATAGGAAATTAATCCAAAAATGGAGTTCTGGAGACTGCGAGTTCATTCAACCATTTTATTCTTGCGTATTAGAGCTAAACTTCCGTTATTCTCTCTGGTTTCTCTTATTATTCTCAGCTAGATTGCTGAAGCTCACCATACAGAGTCTCATGGAAATTAGACTTTATTAGAAATTAGCAATTTAAATACTTTAAATCATTCCTCTTTTTCAATATGGATAGAGTACAACTGATGAAAACAATTGCTCCAATCATAGGTTAACTTTTATTTGTGAAGATGAAATGAAAGAAGAGGACAAAATGAGACTTGATTCTGTAAGGAACTTTCCAAAACAAACTTACAACCAGTTTAGATTATTATTGAAGTAATGGCACATTTGAAAATTGTTTTTTTTTTGCACTTTTTAGCACTGGGCCTGTATTTGCTGGTGTTTAGAAGAATGAGGGGGGACCTCAGTGAAATGTACAGAATAGTGAATTGCATGGATAGCGTGGTTGTGGAGAGGATGTTCCACTAGTCGGAGAGACTAAGACTAGTGGTCATAGCCTCAGAATTAAGGTCGTTCTTTTTAGGAAGGAGGTGGTGAGGAGGAATTTCTTTAGTCAGAGGGTGGTGATCAATGGAATTCTTTGCTACAGAAGGCTGTGGAGGCCGAGTCAGTGGATATTTTTAAGGCAGAGATAGTAGATTCTTTATTATTACGGGTGTCAGAGGTTATGGGGAGAAGGCAGGAGAATGGGGTTAGGTGGGAGGGAGAGGTAGATCAGCCATGATTTAATGGCGGAGTAGACTTGATGGGCCTAATTCTGCTCATATCACTTATGATCTTATGACCTTAAAGCAATCGAACAAGCACACAATTATACTGGAAATGAATGGGATTTTGCATAGGTGAATAAGGAAGTTGCAGGGATACTGAATGAGATTTCAAAAATAAAGTACTAGAAAGGCTGGTGGTAAGTTAAAGTGAATAATTTTCCTGGCACAGGTGCAATTGTGACCTCATTTGCTGAGGCTTATAAAACAGGAGATTGTAGAAATTCTGGCCATAATCTTTCAATTACCCATCTTGGTAGAAGTGGTGCCAAAAGGTCGGAGGGGTCTTATCAATATTGTACGCTTGTACAAATAAGATAAACCTGCTAATTCCAGATGACTCAGTTTAATGTCAGTTCATGGATATTCAGTGTCTCCTATGCTACAGTATTGCATTATTACCATATCAGCAAAATTGGAGTCCGTGGACTAAAAAGGGAAGCGGATACATACATCTCAAAGAGGCTGAGTAATAGAAAACATAATTGTACATGTTCTGTTTTTTAGGGAGTGTTCAGTCAAACTCCTGAGATTTGATCAAGTACTTAGATTTGAGGGCTAAAGGGCATGTTTTAAAATTACAGGCTACACATAACTTGGAAAAAAAACACAAAGTACTGGGTTAAGTGGGTTTAAGCAGCATCAGTGCAAGGAAAATGGACAGTCAATATTTTTTGGATCGGGACCCTATCGTCAGGCATAACTTTGAAATGTAGTCTTTTTTCCAATAAAACCCCTTTAGGATTGCTTCACTCTGTCCTACGGACTCTGAGAGTGGACTGGTGAGAGGAAGTGTGGGGATTGCAGACTGTTCCCCAGATGGAACAGGAAGTGCGCAATGGGACAGGCTGATGGGTATTGTGAGGCACTACACTCCATTGCATCATTTATGTTTGGCTCCCTTTGCTCCTGACACATGGACAAAGTTTAATGTCATCGCCTGAATGTTCCTTCTCCATTTTGAGCTGCACTAGCCCAGGGATTCCCAAAGAGTCGAGGGATTGTTGGGAATATTCTTGAATCTTTTTCTCCCTCCACCTGATAATTTCTTCCCGTGACAGAGCTTGGCATCCATTTTTAGGGAATCTGATGTCATAACATGGCCGCCAACTGAGTGTAATTAGGTGCTTGATGCGAGGGATTTTTGGTGTGAGAGAGGACCCTAAGGGTTTGGGTGTTATGGGGAGAAGGCAGGAGAATGGGCTTAAGAAGGAAAGATAGATCAGCCATGATTGAATGGTGGAGTAGACTTGATGGGCCTGAATGGCCTATTTCAGCTATTATCAATTATGAACTAACTCATTAGTTCGTATATTCTTCCAGGTGATTGCGAGATGATTTTGCAAAAGCAGCATTGGAAGTACCTTTCCAGTGCTCAAGCTGAGGTGCTTGCAATAGACAATCCACGTGGCAGGAAGCCAAGAGACAGCCCGGAGATCACTGTTTGCCCGGTAGTCCATGGTTTTGTGCCAGGTGTGAGGTTTGACTTTGAAACATTTTTTTATGTCAAGTAGCCAAGGCCCAGCATTGTGATGATATGGTGAATCCACCAACAATTGTCTGCCTTTGCTTGAGAGTTGGATCCAGAGATGGTCCTATTGAAATACAGCACAAAAACAGGCCAATTGACTGTTGAGAAACGGGACTAATATTGAGTTTAAGTAACTGATTGACTGGCATGGATATGAAGGGCTGAACGGCTGTTTCTGTGGTGGGTGGCTTTATGACCAAAAATAAAAAATGACATTGTACAATTTTTATAGCAATTTTTGGAAAGAAAGTAGTTCCCCAGGAGACACAAGAGACTGCAGATGCTAAGAACCTGGAGCATAACACAAAGTGCGAAGATTAACGCAGCAGGCAGGCAGTATCTGTGGAGGAAAATGGACAGCCAACCTTGTGGGTTGAGGACCCCACTTCAGACTGAATGATGGGTTCCCCTGTTATATGGAGAAGACCAGGGATGCTTGTGCACATAATTTTGGAGATAGAAGGGCAGGCTGATTAAGTAAAGACAGATGCTGGGTTTTATGATTAGAGGCGTAAGTCAAATGCCAGGAAGTTGTATTAAAACCAGTGTAAAAGCTCTGATCCTAACATAGCTTGAACATTGGACCAATGCAAGATCTACAGGGAACCGTTGCCTATCTGCCTCCAACGTTCAACACATTTTCAACCTCCACATATGCATGCTGCTGCTCTGAAACCAAAAATGTGCTGGAAGTTAGATTCTGACACAGTCCCAGTGTGGTTCCAGGTATACTGGGTTGAGGGGATTAATTAATTAATTAATTTTATTTAACATTGAATGCACTTCAGGCCCTTCAAAAAAGCAATGAACAGGTTGCTGACCTTAAAACTGTAAATGTCAGAGAGGGTTCAGGACAGTGCTGGAGGCAAAACTGGAGTCCTGGGTTCCAGCCCCCAGAGGACTGGGCTCCCATTCACAGCCCTCTCCACGTCATGGACAGGCTGAGGCCTCCTGTATAGAATTTCAGTATAGTATTACAGGGTGGTGGAAAAATAATGAGACCCACGAGATCACCCAGGGGGTGAGCATGAAACTGGGGACAAGCCATGGAAACCTGACCCTATTCTGTCCAATTGTAGACACTGCACTTAAGAAAGGACATAGAGGCTTTGGAATAGATATAGAATGTTTGAGGAATAAAAGATTACAGCTTCTTGGAGAAAAATGCTGTTTTCCCTTTTAGCAGCGAAGGCTGAGGAGAGGTTTGACCTTGTCAAAGGCCCTCAAAAGTTAGGGGGAGAAGGCAGGAGATTGGGCAGGAGAGGTAAAAATAGATCAGCCATGATGTAGTGTGAGTAGACTGATGTGCCAAATGGCCTAATTCTTCTGCTCCTTTATATCACAATCTTATAATCTTATTTATAGCAATGTTTAGAAACATTAACGCTTTAGATTTAGTTGTAAAACATGTTTCTGATGGCAATGTCAGAGGGTGCAGCTTAAAAAAAACAGAGACGACATGAGGAACTACCTTTTCTTTATGCAATATGTGGTTGGAATTACCCTTCTGCTGGGAATTGGAAACCAGATTCAGCAATAGCCTAAGTGAGCAGGCTCTTAATCTTAACACTGAAGTATCTGTGATCAACGTGAGAGTTATTTTTCTTCTTCTTTCCCATAGGAATTTTCTAAAAACGTGAATTTAGTGAAGAAAATGTTTTGTTCTGGTTAGAATGTGAAGAATTCAAGAAAATTCAAGATGAAAACCTGGTAGGTACTTTGTCCTTGGTTGTGGTATTGAATTAAATTGAATTGAATTGAATACTTTATTGTCACATGTGACAAGTCACAGTGAAGATTTGACTGCAGATGCTGGAAAAAATCGAAGGTAGACAAAAATGGTGGAGAAACTCAGCGGGTGAGGCAGCATCTATGGAGCGAAGGAATAGTGACCGTTTCGGGTCGAGACCCTTCTTCGGATGCAAATAGTCGCCAAATTAGGAGATTATCTTTTTGATGTTTTATTGATCTGCAATTGTACAATTTCTGAAGTATAGTTTATGTTATCACCTTTGACTGAAGGAAAAGTATGAAATTAAAAAATGGAACCAGTGATGGCAAATACATGGACATGACCTGTAATTTGTATTTCCAGAATATCATTGATCATTAACAAAATCTGTTAAATTACATGGCTATAGGAATTGTAAAATGCAATAATCTCTTTTCCATCGCTCTTGAATATGATTTGCAAGGCAATTCATTTTCATTTAATCCCAGGAACCTTTCCTATGATCAACCAAAATCTGTATGAGATGTGATATGCCTTGATTAAAGATAGAAGGTTGCTGATTTTTTAATTTCAGTGGATGTAACTTAAAGCTGCTTGACAACACTGGTAATATAAAGCTGCTGGGAATACAACACTGGTAATATAAATATAATATTTTATTGATTCAATCCACTGACTTCACAGATGTGCTTGGATGAGAGCTAGTAAAATTTACACTCCCCTTCATGCCATTTTGTGCTTAAGGTAGGATTGGGAACCATTATAGAAGGAGAATAAACAATGGCCCTTAGTGTGTGTATTGACAAATTTGAGAAAATTTAACGTTGATGCTGACAAAAGTTGAAGCAAGCCACTTCTTCAACACTGACAGCTCACACTTTATATGTACAAAAATGAACATTGTAGTTACAAAATCAAACTAGTTTTATAAGGCCAGACAGATGGTTCTAAAGATTCTATTGTTTCAAATAATACATTAAGATTGGGAATGGAAGGTGATCTGTTTTATTATACCATTTATTTTCTGGATTTAGTCATTCAGGATTTGAAAATTATTTCTGGAAATAATTCCAAAATGTACTTTTACCCTCCCTCCCAGTAGCCGCAGGTTATGAGTTAATACTAACAAACTTTATGACATTATTTTGCATTTTACTGGTCCTCCTCATCCTTGTGTGCTATTCCTGAATTAACCTGCATTTCTGCAACTTAAAGACAGACACAAAATGCTGGAGTAACGCAGCAGGACAAGAAGGGTCTCGACCCAAAACATTACCCGTTCCTTCTCTCCAGAGATGCTGCCTGTCTCTGTTACTCCAGCATTTTGTGTCTATCTTCAGCATCAACTTAAGTTGCTTATAGTCATTTCGCTGGCCATACATACAACCACCTGATACATGTCACAACTTTCCATCTGTGAGTTATCTGAATTACATAGGTAAGCAATTGCTCAAAAAATGCATCACCCTTTTTATTTTCCCAATATTAAACACCAGTTATTATGCTATAATAGTTAAAATTCCAAAATGTTATTTGGCTATTTCAAACTTTGCATTTGGATGCTTGAAGATGTCTTTAAAATAATCTGTCTCGATATTGGGGTTTGCACTCAGTTGATGTGCTAAGTGTGTGTTTGTGGAGGAAGTGACTGGATCAATAAGTATCATGTTACCCAGTGTTGTATTTCACATTGGGATTTGATACTCCAGCTGTGAATGGCGGGTCCGATGGGGAGTGCCCTTCTTCTCGCCAGCCAAACATAGCCTGGTGCGACCGAAACGTTATCTCCTTCGCTCCTTAGATGCTGCTGCACCCGCTGAGTTTCTCCAGCATTTTGTGTCACCCATAGCCTGGTGCGTAGAGTTCTGTTTTCTCTGGATCATACAGAGGTTGAGGGGAGACTTGAGGGAAGTACATAAAAATTATGATATGCATAGTTAGGGTGGACGGTCAGACCTTTTCCAAGGGTGGAAAACATGTCAAAGACCAGAGAGCATAGCTTTAAGGGGAGAGGGGGCAGCATTTAAAGGAGACGTGTGGGGAAAGCTTTTTTACACCAAGAACTGGTGAGTGCCTGGAAAATGCTGCCAGGCAGATACAATAGTGGCATTTAAGGGGCGTTTAAATAGGCACAACAGACAGCAGCGAATGGAGGAATTGTGATCACAACGCTTGGCAGTCAGGAGATCAATTTAATAGAGTCATAGAGTGGATAGTGTGGAAAACAGGCCCTTTGGCACAACCGCCCACAAAACCGGCCAACAATGTCCCAGCTACACTTGTCCCACTTTCCTGCGCTTTGTCCATATCTCTCCAAACCTGTCCTATCCATGTACCTGTCCATACTGTTTCTTAAATGATGGGGATAGCCCCAGCTCAACTACCTCCTCAGGCAGCTTGTTCCATAAAGCCACCATCCTTTATGTGAAAAAGTTACCCCAAAATTTGGCATCATATTCAACATGGACATTGTGAGACATGGACATGGACATGGACATGGACATTGTGTGGCCACAGGGCCTGATTTTTGCGTTGTATTGTTTCTGATAAGGCATTCTGCCAAATATATTTGACAGTCTGAGCTCAGGTACACGCATGCACTAAAATTTGGCATGTCAGCAATTCCAGCTCAGATTTCTATTCATAGGTTGTAGCTACCAAGTTGGTGTTATGCTGAATACTGGGAAGTGCTTAATCAAATTCACTTCTGGTAAGACATTGAACAGTCACAGAGAGCATAGTGATACAGGTGAACGGACACATGTTCTGCAATGTGTCAGGCCTTTGCATCCCGTTGTGTGTGATGTGAATGGTCACAGCACAGAAACAGGCCCTTCAGCCCCCACACACCATGCAGACCGACTTTTTGCTCATCTATATTAATCTTATTTGTCTGCATTAGGTGTATGCCTTCTATAACGTGCCTATTCGTACCTGTCGCAATGCTCTTGAACATTAGTGATTGTATTTATATCCATCCAAACAGCACATTTCCAGTTGTCAACTACTCTCTGGTGTCCCTCCAACATCTCCTTTCCAATTATTTCCTCAAACTTCAAACCAACGTTTTTTGACTATCTGCCCTGTTCACGCTTTCGTAATTTTATATCACTGGCTCAGCTCCTTCACGCCAGAGAAAACAGCCCAGTTTATCCAATCTCTCACCCACAACTGAAATCCTCTTGTCCAAAGTAGCATCTGGATGTGAATTTCCTCTGCCCTCTCTCCTGAACAATCTCAACCTTGTCTGCAGTGTGGTGACCACAATTACACACAAAAAATCTCAGGTGTGGTCCAACTCAAGTTGCAACGTTGTAACTTCTCAACCTTTACATTTCTGGCATGTCTGAAGAAGGGTTCTCATAACCCAAACGTCGCCCATTCCTTCTCTCAGAGATGCTGCCTCACCCTCTGAGTTACTTCAGCATTCTTGTCCACTTTCCAAATGGTTACTCATCAACTAAGGCAAGCATTGCTTTGGCTAATGTAAGAAAATGTATTTCAAGTTACCTATTCAGCAGATAAAAACTTGCATTTTTGAATATCCATATTCTCACACAATTTTTTTCCCAGGTGTAGTTTTTCCTTCGCTCAAAATTCACCTATGCAATTTAACGTAATGTTGGGTACCATATGGTTCAAGAACTATGGAATCTATAAGGACACAAAGTGTGGAGTAAACTCAAACAGGGTCAGGCAAGCACAGATAATAAGGATAGGTTAACTCTTTAAGGTAGGGATCCTTCAATTGGGATGACTGATCTTTAAAGCATCATGGCAGACATGCTTTCATGAGTATGAAGAAGGGTCCCACCCAAACGTCACTAATCAATTCTCCAGAGATGCTGCTTACTCTGCTGAGTTATCTAGACACTAATGAATAAAACTCGTGAAGTTTTAATATTTCAGTAGGTTTCAGAATGTTGTGGTTATTGGATTTGATTGATGTACTGACATATAGATTTTGAGCTAAGTTAGTACGACAACTACAACAAAAGGTACGCGTTGTCTATGTTGCGCAATATGTCATACAAATCCATATCAAGCACTAACAAGCTAATATTACAAGAATGATTAGAAAATCAATACAATTGAAAATTTAAAACAAATCAATTTAATTCCGAATCCTGATGTTAAGATTATAATTTAGTTAATGTGGTATATTTATTATGGTTTGTTCAAATTCTCTTCTTTTGAATGAAGCTTCATGGCAGGACACAGCAGATATACAATACTACCTGAGCAGTAAGGCAGCAAACGCAGGGTGAATGTGGAGGGTACGTCTCGTCTCACTGAGAACATGCTTGCCCATCCACATCCTTCATGTTTCGAACTGCAAGAGCCAGCGTACCCATTATGTTGAATATTTCTGATGGCTGAAAAGATATATTTTGGAGAGCATGTACTCAGACACATTTTGTTTAGAAATTGCGTTGAAATAAAGATTTGAATGCTTGCTACCTCGGATAGCTAATGTTGCGTGAATTGCAGATCAGGAATTGAAACATTCAGGTCAATTTGTCATTTGAAGTGGATCACTCAAGCAGCAAAGTAAAAATTTCTAAATTTGATAAATGGCACTAAGTAGCAGTTAGAATTACCGCCAAGGTAATTTGTAAGTTGCTGTCTCATGGATGTCAGTTGTAACTCATGCAGGGTTCCAGAATTACTAACCCTTTCCATCTCACAAGTAAGTCTTAGTTCTCAAACCTCGTTATTATCATGGTTTTTTTTGTGGAAATATTTTTTTTCATTGCCCCGTGTTCAGTCAATCTGGAATAAATCTTATTTTCCTCTTTGTGTGTGGGCCTCTGCCGAATGATATTTGAAAGAGTAGAATCTTGTTTTGTTTACAAAAGGACGCCAGCAATCATTATTGGGCATCAAAAGTGTTTCATCCAAATGTTCCATTTTAATCAGTTGGCTCCTTTTTTAGCAATTGTTAGGGATTGCATTAGTTCCATGCCAGTAACCTTTATTCTGTGTATTTTTGGTGCCTCTTTTTTGAATGTGCTGGATGCTCAGCAAAGTTTGCTTAGCCCCGTTTTAAAGTTTACTTTGGGATTTGGATAGGTTGTTGGAAAACTAGTATCTAGACACGGTTCTGTATTTCAAATAGGACTGTCTGAGGTTATTTCAAATAACTTTCGAAGAATTTTATGGGAATGTTAAACAATATCAATGATCTGCAAACCAATTACTTATCTAAGTTTTCACTTTACCATTACATCAGTCAGTCTGAAAAAGTGTCTCGACCCAAAAAAAGTCACCTGAGTTTGATTTGATGGTCACGTGTATCGATGGTTCAGTGAAAAGAGCTTTTGTCACGTGCTTACATTCAGCGAATGACACACATGATTACCACGAGCCATCCACAGTTTACAAGATACATCGATAAAGCGGGAATCAATGTGAATAAAGTCTAGTGCAAGTTAACACCAGTAAGGGTCCGATCAAAGATAGCGAGGGTCCCCATGAGAGTTGAATGATAGTAGGTACACAATAAAAGTGGAGAGAAACTCGACGGTGTGCAGCAGCAATCTAAGGAGCGAAGGAGATAGGCGACGTGTCGGGTCGAGACCCTTCTTCTGGATGGTTCAGGCGAATACAGGGAAACGAGAGATAGTAGCGGTGATGTGGAGAGATAAAGAACAATTGGTGAAAGAATGCAAAAAGATTCGATGATAAAGGGAAACAAGCCATTTGTAAGCTGTTTGTGCGGTGTGGTGAAAATGAGAAGATAGTGCGACTATGGGTGCGGGGGGGAGATAGAGAGAGAGGGATGCCAGGGCCCGAGGCTGTGGGAAGAGAGTGGGAGGGGGAGGAGACAGCATGGGTTAACAGAATTGAGAAATATTCAATGTTCAAGCCCAAAGGATAAAGGATGCAGACTACCAAGCGGAATATGGGGTGTGTTACTACCAACCTGCGCGGGTGCTTGCTGATTCACTATGGCCGTGGAGGAGGCCCAGGATTCAAGAGAGGTCGGATGTTGGAATGGGAGGTGGGTTTTGAAGTGATGATGCGACCGGGAGGTTTTTGCGGACGATGTGGGAGAAGGTGTATCGGCGAAGACGCTGATCGCCAATGGCCTACTCCGCTTGGTCTCAGCGATATAGGATCATTCTGGCATCTGGAGCGCGGGATGGAATTGCAGTAGATGAGGTTGGAGGAGGGCAGGTGAACCTTGTTGGAACCTGGAAGGACTGCTTGGGTCTGGAAAGGTAGTTGAGGGGGGAGGTGATGTGAGAGGGACAAGTGTTGCATTTTCTTGCGGTTTTGCAAGGGGGGAAAGTGCCGGGGAAAGGGGTTTAGTGCGGGAGGGGAGGGAAGAATTGACAAGGTAGTCGCGGAGGGACGCGGGTCTTTTGTGGAAGGGGCAGGACAGGGGGGGAAGATGGGAAGCTGTGGCGGGCGGTGGGAGGGGTTCACGTTGGACGTGGTGGCGAAACTTGGCGGAGGACTGATCTGTTGTATTTGCCGGCTGGTGGGTGATAGGTGAGGACCAGGAGGACTCTGCCTGTTTGCGATGTGGGGGAAATGGGGAGAGAGGCAGTGTTGCGGGGTATGAGGAGACCCTGGTGGCGAGTCCTCATCTATAGTCGGGGGAGAGGGGAATCCGCGTTTCTCTGGAAGATTGGGGCATTTGTGATGAACCTGTGTGTGATACACCCTATCTTGGTAGCAGTATGCGGCGTAGAGGAGGGATTGGGTATAGGGGATGGAGAAAGTCCTTACAGGAAGCCGGGTGGGGGAAGTAGTAGTCCAGGTAGATGTGGGGAGTCGGGGTTTGTCGTGGATGTCGTGTACAGGAGTGTCTACTGCAATAGAGATGGTGAGTCAAGGAAATGGTAGGAGACATGTCCGGAAATGAGTCCAAGTTATTTGTATGCCGGATGGAGCTTTGGTTGGTGAAAATGAATAAAGTCAGTCTGTTGTGTGTGGTGTGGTGGCAGAGTCAGGTGACACCAAAGCAGTCGTCGAGGTGAACGGATGGGTGAGGGTCGGGGAGTGGGGCTCCTGGTACGCCGAGAGAACAAGGATTGTTCGTCGTACCCCAACAAAGAGGCAAGAGTAGATGGGGCCCATGCGTGTGCCGATAGTAGTCCTTGTGTTTGGAGGGAATGGGAGTGAATCAAAAGAGAAAGTTATTGAGGTGTAAGGATCCTAAACTCC